>PVKC010009122.1:0-10246 GCA_004027635.1 Crocidura indochinensis
CCAAGAATTTGAGGGAATCAAATAAGGTCATGGACAGAGAAAGACAAATACTGTATGATATCACATTTTTATGTGATCTAAGAAAAACCAAAACAGAATAAAATACAGTGAGGGGAATTGGGGACCTATAAGTAAAAAGTCGAAGCATACACCTTTGATATTTGTCCTTTCCGTTATAAGATCTTATGTAGAGGTCAGTGACTATAGTCAGTTGCTCTACAGCATTGTCTAGTACTTTTTTTGTCACACATGTGCACACATACATCCTAGTTAACTCTCTGAGGTGATGAATGTATTAGTTTTGTAATCATTCCACCATGCATCTCTATCAAATCATTATGTCATATATTTTAATATATACAAAGATATTTGTCAGTTATTCTCCCAAAATATTAAAAACAATTTTTTAAAAAGGTGAAAAATATCAAGGAATTTTATGAAGCAAAATGCAAATATAATTTGGTCTTAGGTTTCTGTCTACAGAACATTTCAGGCAATTCTCCTTTTGAGGGAGCATGATTAGGAGGCAGGTTGGAGATCTGAGGCCATTCTACTTGATGTTTCATGAATAAAGAAAGGAAGAGCCAAAGAAGCTCAAACCAGGACCTCATTTATATGCTCATTTTGCCTGTGCCCAGGTGGCCAATAGCAGAGGAAGAAAGGAAAGAGGCAGGAAAGGGAAGGATGGGAGAGAACTTAGAAAGGGAACAGGGAGAGTTTGCAACTCCCACTCCAGTAGTGCTAATGGTTTGTTTCCCTGGAGCATAATGAACTTTATTCTCCAGTAGTTCACTGCAGAGGGTGTTGTAGTCAGTCTGGGCGAGTCTGAATTAGTCTTCTGAGGAATTAGGAAGTACAAGGGCACTTGGAAGCCAAGTTCAAACATTTTGCAGAGGATAGAAGCCATCAGGGACAACTGCAGGGAGTGGAATCTGCCTGGAATTCTGGCCAACCTTGCACTCAGAGCACACTGTAAAGTGGGAAAAAAACCGTCTTGCATCCAGTTAAGATCGATGCCTCAGAACCTGCCCATCTCAAAGCTGTCAGGGACTCCTTTCCTTTGAGCACATTCAGGGCTGCACAATCTTGCATTAATTTAGAGCTAATTGTCAGGTAATGAATTCGATTTGACTTACCATATTGAAATCCCTTCTGCTCCCAGCTGAACACCAGTAAATCATTTGCATCACAAATCTTTTTGCTGGATGCTCTGTTCACCCAAGCTGTTGCTCAGACCCTTTCCCACCTTTCCATTTTTCCTAGTCTTTGAAGGCAGCTGAAAATCTGGTTTGAGAGGCAAAGCTCAGGCTCACTCCAGGAAATGGAAATTGGGTAAATGTTTTTGAAAGTTATCTGGCTACTCTGATTCTTCAAGTTTTGTCCATTCAAGTGGCACATAAATATATTGATATCTCAGGAGATATCAGGCCCCATCTCCCAACCAGCTACATAGGAAACTCTGGGGGCAGGCACCAGGCATATAATTTGAGAAGCTCTCTAGGTAGCGTTGATGCATGGTCAAGTCTGAGAACCACTGAACTTTCTAGAACACCACTGGGTCTATTAGATAATCAGTGCAATAGTCTTCTCAACTTCTCTGAACTTCCATAAGGTCAGCTTCCATATGTAAATGTCTGATTTTTATTAGAACCTTCTAAGTTTATTCCATTTCTACATCCATTTCTACATTATCTAGGACTTGATTCAGTTGGTGGAAAATGGAGAGGAGAAATACAAGTGACTTTGATGAAAATTTCTATGTAAAAAACTGAGAGGTAAGCAGTTAGTTCCAACCCAACTTCTCCATGCTTGTGAGAAAACCACCTGATGGCCCAAGTTTTATTATTAGGATCTAACCAACCTGCACTAGAATTGATATAAAGAAGTAAAAAGAAAGAGGGACGTTTTATTTTTATTCTTAAAGTTTTTATTGAATCACAATGAGACATAGAGTTAAAAAGCTGTTGATAGTTGAGTTTTAGTCACACAATGTAAGACATTTCTTTAGAGTATACAAAGATGTAGAACACCACACTTCTATATTAAAGGTCATTGGCCAGAGTAGTCATGTGACCATTCATAGCTGCAAGGGAAGCTGGTAAATCTAGTTTTTATTCTGGGTGGCAGGTCAACCCCCAAATCAATATGGGAAACAGTATGGAAATTATATTGTGCCTAGAAATTCCATTTTATTGACACAACTTCCCTCCCATATACATCAATTCAAAAAAGTAGATTCAAATATATGTTCATTTTAGAGCTTAGTGCAATAAATGGAATAGGACATAATCCAAACATCCAGTGATGGGTGAGTGGATACAGAAATTGTGTACACACACTAGAATACTATGCAGTCACAAAAGTTAAAACTAGGGCCAGAGAAGTGATGCAAGTGGTAAGACATCTGCCTTGTGTGCACTAGTCTAGGATGGACCACAGTTTGATCCCCTGGAATTCCATAAAGTCCCCCAAGCCAGTAGCAATTTCTGAGCACATAGCCAGGAGTAACCCCTGAGCATCACTAGGTGTGGCCGAAAAAACAAAACAAAACAAACAAACAAAAAACAACAAAAAAACAACAACAAAAAACCCTAAAACTAAAACAAAAATAAAAAAGTTAAAAACATGCAGTTTGCTACAACATGGGTGTAACTAAAGGCTTTTGTGTTGTATAAAAGACATTAGAGCAAGGGTCTCAAACTCAATTTACCTGGGGCCACAGGAGGCAAAGTCAGGGTGATCTTTGACTGAAAAGTCAGTAGTAAGCCTTTGGGTGTGACCCAAACAACTAAAACAAAACAAAACAAAACAAAACGAAAAAAGATTCCTCTAGAGCAGGGCCACAAAGTGTTGTTCGGAGGGCCGCAAATGGCCTGCTGTCCATGAGTTTGAGACGCCTGCATTAGAGGGAGAAGCACAAATACCAGATATCAATTATCCATGGAATATAAAGAAAGCAATTAGAAATATTTAACAATATCCAACCCTTGACTTTGGACCAAACCCTATTTCCCAAATAGGGATGAAGGGTAGGAGGAATAATCAGACCCAAGGTGGCATAGCAACAGTGGTGGAGGATGGAGAGCACTTTGGTTGTGGTGAGGAACAGTGACTGTGTATATCAATAATGTACACTTTAACATTGTTGCAGTCTTATTACCTAAATTATAATAAGTCATTTTTAAAATCAGAACATCTATTTCTAAGGAAAACAAGAACAGGTGCTGACACATTCCAACCATGAGACATATTTCTTTTCTGAATCTTCAGGTCAAATTTTTTGGGTTCATCACACACTTGACTGCCTACTTCCACCTTGCTTGTTTCAACTACTTGTTTACATGATAGCCCTACTGACCCATCTCCATGCCTATCCATACTACCCAGTCAGCCCTCTGCTTCCCAAGAAACCCGGGATGTCCAGTGAGTAGTAAGACACTAAAAATAAGGATGCACAGTGAAAGGAAGTCATTAGAAATCAGGATGCTCAGTGAATGGAGGAGTGTTAGGATATCATTTTTTCCATGATCCCTTCCCCCATCTCCTCCAGGTTCTTGATTCCTCACCTGTAAAATGAGGGGATTGCTGATGACCCCTGAGGGACTCTCAGCTTTGTAGTTTCCTTCTGTTATGTGGCTGATTGTCCTCCGGGTGAAAAGGCAGTGAGCTCTGACCAGCTAAGTAGCAGCCGGTGCAGACAGCCTGAGTTATAAATGCATACATGCACTGCAAAGCCAGGGAATACAGCTCGGGGCTGGATTCAGATGATGGCTTTTGAGAGACTAGTTCCACAAATGAGAAATGTGATGTGTTTAACAATTAGAGAATTTTTGTAGAGAATTGAATCCTGGAAGATTGGTATAGGAAAGATCATGTATCGTTCTTGCCCCTACACCTAGTCCCCATCCCTATCTAGGTTCACTTACATCAGTGTACAGACTCAATAGACCAACAATGAGAAACACACCAGCAACAAATCTGCCCTAAGGGCCACAGACAAGGGCAGTGACTTGTCTAAAGAGTCAACCTGGGTGGAGTATCACTGGCTGAATGATGACTTTCTGTATGTCGTGAAAGGGTCACCAAAAGGCCTCTGGTACACCCCACCTCTCTCTTTCATCAATCCTCTCTCTCTTTACTCCCCTCCCCTCTCTTCTTTTTCCCACCTTTCCCCTCTCCTGAATATGGCTGGAAGTAGTGACTTGAACAAACATACTTGGTCCCTATAAAACTCAGTTTTCTCAACTGTGATGGACATCAGATCCACTTTCATGGCTCTCTGGAGGCTTAAGGGAGAGATGGAGGCAGAGAGAGAGAAAGGGAGAGAGAACTTAGGGATTAAAACGTCTGCTATGCATATAACTCAGGGGTGGCAAATGCGTGGTTCTCGAGTCCCCAGCCAAAATGAATGTGGCTCTTTGCCTCTTATCATTATATTATATACTGTGGTTCTTTGCCAAGTTTGGATTTTGTTCTGCTGCTTCTGAGGAGGGACCTCTGAGGAGAGATCTCCGAGCGCAGAGTCCCACCCCAGGCTGCATCATCCCATCTCTCATCCCTCGGAAACAACAGCATGGGCTAGCGAGTGGGAGGACCCGTGTGTCACATGTTGGGTCACATCTTGCCATTAGTTCTTAATGTGGAGGATGCAGCACACCCTCACCATCACTGCAGGATTTTGATTCTCACTCAAAATGGCAAAATACAATCTGTGTTTAATAGATTATTGTTAAAATTAGATGCTTTTGTGTGAGTGTCTGTTTTGGCAGGTCACTCTGGCTCTTACAGTTTAAAATTTTGGTTCTTTGTGTTGAACTTGTTCGTCACCCCTGATATAGCTGGTCCCTGAGTATCACCACTCCTGAGCACAGAGCCAGAAGTAGACGCTGGGTATAATGGGGTGAGTCTCAGCTCCTCAAATGGTATTTATCTCAAATATGTGAGCAAATACCCTACTTAATGGCACTATCTTTCCAGTACAAGGCTTTTTCAAAGTCTGTCAGAGGGATGACTGTCTTCATAGTACCCACCCAATTTCAAATTGAGCACTGGTAACCACATTGAAATTGACTATAGGTGTCACTACTCATTCCCAGGGGTCCTATTTCCCCACATCTGCAGCCCCCAGTACCTTGAGACAAGTGTGTTTAATTTAATCAATCCTTTTATAAATCTCAGACACAGTTTATCAGTCCATTTCAATTGAACTCCAAATCTAGGGGTTCCTACTGGCTACCAGATGGCCTGGGTGTGTAGAAGATTGTCTCATCTAGGTTTGAAAGATTATACTCTATGATGTTTGCCCAAGAAAATCCCCAAAGGACACCTTTTTTCAGAAAAAAAAATCTGTTGAGCTCTGGATGCCTGTAAAGTTTTGAAAAGTGTTGGATGGAGTTGGGTTGGGCTAGGAATTAAGGAGTGGGGCACAGAAACAATGGTGGCAAGCAGGAGGCTGGAATGAGTAACCAGAGAAACTTAGCTGGTAAAATGCATACATGGATTTTGAATACCTGGAACAACTAGGAGCCAAGCAGAGTGCAGAGGAGTGTCAGACATGAAAGCTGTCAAGTGATGGGAAGAGACACTAAAACCTGGGTAGAGACACATGAGTCTGAGTCTTATTTGCTCTTTGCCCATATTTGTTCTGTTGGGACCTGGGTTCTGAACAAGGAGAAACACCTTTTTTTTTGTAAAGACCACATGGCAAGCTTCTTTTAGGTTCTGTACAAAGAGATGCCATTTTGTAAGGACCACCTGGTGTAAGCCACATGCTGGGTTTCCTCAAACTTATTTCTGTTAATACTGCCTCAAGCTACCTGGCCATACAGCTAGCCTATTAGGGAAGGACACAAGGGAGCAGTAGGAAGGTAACCCTAGTCAATCATTTTAAAGATAATCAGAAAGCTAGACCCTCCCTATATTTCTTACCTATATAATCTCTTCTTGACCTTGGGTGGGATTCATCTCCTTCTGGAGATAACCCTGGCTGTATGGGGGCTGTTACCAGATGGATTAAAGTATTCATTTTACACCAGTTGTGTGGTCTTGACCTTTGACTCTGGACTCTTTCTAAGCTCTTTCAAGAGGGAAGCAATTTGGATGCAACTCAGAATGGTCTGTAGGAACTTCTGCTATGTGCTTGCTCAGTCTTTCAAACATCATTTTTATATTTTTTATATATATTTTTTGTGGTTTTTGGGTCACACCTGGCAGTGCTCAGGGGTTACTCCTGGCTCCATGCTCAGAAATTGCTCCTGGCAGGCACAGGGATTCGAACTGATGACCTTTAGCATGAAAGGCAAATGCCTTACTTCCATGCTATCTCCCGGGCCCCTCAAACATCATTTTTAATTGATACATACTCTATTCTAATTCCTACCATGAGTTCTGGGACTGTAGAGATGAATAAGGCAAGATTTAGCCTCCAAGAGATTGAGAGCAGGCCTGAACATGCAAGACTACCCATGAACTTTCTTAGCCTTGCTCTATCACCAAAAAATGTGCTTTATCATTGAAATTGTTTTGTTATGTGCACTAGATCTTTGCCTCTACCCTGTCTTCAACTTGCTGCCTCCCACAGATCAGCCAGTTTTCTCAAAGGGCTTGCTTACAACATTCCCTGAGAATGGGAAGGAAAGGATCTGTAAGCCAAGGCATATGGAAAAGAATTTTTGAAGTCATGACAAGGGCAATTCTGTCCTTTGGGATTATAATTCTGACCTAGACCTCTGACTTACCCCATGGTTTCTGCTGGGGCTAGTGGACACACAAGAGGCCTCTAGTCAGTAGCAGAGAAGTTGCACCTTAAGATCTTAAAGCTCCCAGATGCTTCCTACCAATCACTGGTTAATCCCAGATCCCAGCATCTCTTTATCCTCTCTGTCCCTCTCAATTTCTTCTCCAGACCTCAGCACTAAGAGACAAGAAAGGGAGGCAAGGCACAGAGAGATACTTGGGACTTCCTGTCATTCCTGCCCAACCATCCCTAGTGATTCTAGCTTCAGCTAAGTACATCTCCCTTCTTCTGAGCATCACTACTTGGTTAAAGCAGCATTAGTTACCAATCTGCACTAGTTACCAATCCAGCCTACCAGGAATGCATATCTAGAGCATTCCCTTTAGCCCACAAAATTATCCCAAGTCTGCATATTTATTCATGACCCAGCCTGGAGCAAAGTTGGAATCCAGTTTAAGGTCAGGCTTAGGTTCTTTGTATTAATCTCATATACAAAGCAAAGCAGGTGAAGATATATTTTCAAGTCCACACAATTCTCAGAGATCTGGGATTTGAAACCATGTAATTCACATGCTTTTATTGGAAGACAGGCCACACCCTACAGCACTCAGGGGTTATTCCTTTCTGTGTTCAGGGATTACTACTGGTTGTGCTCAAGGGACCATTTAAGATGCTGAGGAATGGACCCAGATTGATTGCATGCAGGCAACTATCATCTTATCCCAGACCCCAGACTATCTCTCTTGCCTCTGCTTTGCAGACTTGCTTGCAGTGCTGCTACTCTGTGGAGGGTGCTTCTACCACTGCAGAGAATGTACCCTCCTCATTATCCAAGATGCTTCTGCAGCTCTCCTAGTTCTATCTGTACACCCCCATGCCCTAGATTCCCCCCTTTCTATGAGGGCTCACCTCTGTCCTGGGCACTGGCTAACTGCAGCCTGCATTGGAGATGTGCTTGAATGCTTTCCAAACTGTACAAAGCCACGGAAAATATTGCAGAGTAAACAAGGACCCCTGTGGAGCCACGGAGGAGGTTCATTTAAGTTGGCATCAATTTTGCTAACCTCCTGCTGAAATATTTGCTAGTCTGGCCAAGGTTTCAAGCTGCCTGGAGGCCCAGGAACACCTCTTCTATTGAACACTGCCCTTGAGTGCTATCCTATTGGGGGATGGGTTGTAGTGGCTCCATTATGCAGTTTCTGCTTCCTTGACTTTTGGATCTGAACAAGGTGATCTTGCTCTTGTTGTGCGTGCTTACTGGGCTGCTTTTCATTCTGTCTTTCAGATATAAATGCCATGAGTCTAGTTGTGATAGAACAATAGAGGCATGTTTGCTCCAAAGTCCAGGCATTGGAGACCAGGGTTCTCTCTTGGTCAAAATGTTGTCTTTAGTTTTTCTTCATAAAGTACTGGGTCTTGTCTTTGCTCAGGATTTCTGTGTGCGGGATAAGTTGGAGGTTATACTCTAGTGAGGGATAAGAAGTGGGAATTGTAGCAAAGGGAGTCTGCCTTGCTATGACTTTGAGCCTAGTCTTTTGCCTGAGCCCAATGTCTTTGTCCCTACAGTCCCCATACACACAGGTCTCAGCCTCTATCTACTGCCTCTTGTTACTGGATTATTAGATTTGGTAGATCTGTGTTTCTGATGAAGATTCAGAAAAGGATACAGTTCACCCTAACCCTCCTGCTTTGCCCAGCCATCCCTTGAACTCACCTGAAGAAGAAGAAGAAGAAGAAGAAGAAGAAGAAGAAGAAGAAGAAGAAGAAGAAGAAGAAGAAGAAAAGAAGAAGAAAAGAAGAAGAAAAGAAGGAGGAGGAGGAAGAGGAAGAAGAGGAAGTAAAGGAGGAGAAGGTGGAGGAGGAGGAGGAGAAGAAGAAGAAGGAGGGGGAGGAGGAAGAGGAGGAAGAGGAGGGGGAGTTCTAGTGTAAATCACTGTAGATGAAGCCCCATACCCCAATCCTATGGGGGTTGGGGTACACGGGTCTAGAAGCAATATTGGCACAGGAAATAATCCATATGAATTTGACAGATCAAACAGGTTCAGGAACTTTCACCACAAGCTAGTTGCAAGCAGGTAAAGGGGCATTAGTAGGCATAGACAAGCTGTCAAGCCAAAACTCTCTGACCCACCTAAGAGATAGCATGGAGTTAGGGCATTTGCCTTGCATGTAGAAGGATAGTGGTTCAAATCCCAGCATCCCATATGGTTCCCCAAGCCTGCTAGGAGCGATTTCTGAGCGTAGAGCCAGGAGTAACCCCTGAGCACTGCAGTGTGTGACCCAAAACAAAAAAACCCAAAAACAAACAAACAAAAAACCCAACTCTCTGACCAGAGGTCTTTATTGAAAAGAGCAGAACTGCCCCCACCCTCGTGGGTAGAAAGCAGGTACGGATAGGGGGTCAATGCAGAGTTTTTTTCCCACCCAGGTGGAACAATCACATGTACAGAAGAAATATCCTGATTAGGATTAAAACAGGTTATTCCAACATAGAAACATCTCTTTCAGATAGTCAATAAAATGTTCAAGGAGAGTGAGAATCTCCAGGCTATTTAGCCAATTTGATGCTAAGTATTTCTACCCTGTGCTCCAATGACAAATCTGAAAAACTCCTCTATCTCTGAGTCTTCTCATGAAAAAGTACCTTTGCTGAAATTTTCTCAAGAAAAATTCAAGAATTTTGAAACAAGAACACCTCTGTGATGCCCAAAGATACGAAGGATTGAGAAATGAGAATATTCCATTAGGTCAAAGGCTTTGGAGCAGTCTCTAACAGTTGAACTTGGTTTCTACCATTTTCTGGCTCTTGATTGTAGGCAAGTTGCTCATTTTCCATAGCTGTCACTTGTGGTAAAATGGGAAAAAGCTAGTACCTATCCCCAAAGATTATGGTGAGGATTGAATAGAGTTAGCACCTATAAAGTACTTAGATCAGTGCCAGATTCATGATCAGTCCCCAGAATCTCTTAAACATGTGGACTATTGTTATAATCTACATTATGCAGCTGTCTCGCTATTGTCATTCTTGGCCATCTTCACAATAATGCCTGAGTATGCACAGCACTGCTCAATTTAAGATGTGTTAATGCACAGTCTCACTTACTCTTTCCCAGGGGGTGAAGATTCTGGGAGACACCCAAGGTCATAATCAGGGGTTGGCAGCGCCTGTCTTTAAACTTGGCTCCAAGTTCTTCTTAAAAAATAAAAACCCACAATCCTTTAGTATTCAATGCCACCACCTATAGAATGAAGGAAAAGCTGTAAATGACTCTGTTAAACCACTCTTAATTACAGGAGTAAGAAAAACACTTCCGAAGAGTTTTCATTTAGAGAATAGCATATTTGAAAAAAAATTACAAATGAAATTTGAAGTCCCTTCCCAGAGCCAGCTGCAATTCTGTGCCAGCCAGTGGAGTTCAGAGAGGGAGACTTAAGGAAGGGCTTGAGGAGAATTACTTAATTTAGAGCATTGGAAACCCAACAATTATTTGCTTAAAAATAGAATTTGCT
>PVKC010009122.1:16170-27433 GCA_004027635.1 Crocidura indochinensis
ACAATGCTGTAACCATGGTGCTTAAATAAGTAATTTTTAAAAAAGTATTCAATCATTCTTTTTTTTCTTTTTGGGTCACACCTGGTGACGCTCAAGGGTTACTCCTGGCTATGCACTCAGAAATCGCTCCTGACTTGGGAGACCATATGGGATGCTGTGCTATCACTACTGCCCCAATAGGTTAGTTTCAAATGCAGCAGGACTAGTGATCACATAAAAAGTGAAGGTTTGCAGATAGACCTGACTGCAGGAAGAATTCCTTGAAAACATGAAGGAAAAAAGCCCATGGTCCATCCTAGGTTAGCACATGCAAGGCAAATGCCCTACCATTTGCATAACAGCTTCAGCCCCTATTCAAATCATTATTAATAACTAATTATAATGATGAGAATTAAAAAGTCAAAAAAGGGAACAAAGGTAGCATGAAGATAATAGCTGCTGGAAATAGCTACCATCCCAATGGCTAGGGTAGCAAGGGAAGAAGTTGGAAGCTTACAAGAAGAGATCTGCAGAACTGGAGCTTTGGGAACACAGATGACAATGAAATGCAATTAGGGAGTTTGACATATTAATTACCTGTGTGTCTTATGAAATCTTTTTATTTGGAAACAATTGTATACCAACTAAGAATGGTAGAAATAGGATATCTCACTAATAGTGATATCTATTTATACATTAGTCAGGGAAAAAATGGCCATAATACAATGAACCTGATCAGTATACCTGCATAATAATAAATGCTGTGCATTTATTCACTATTTATGTTTTATTATGTTTTTTTTCATTTTTTAACCAAATTTGCAGATCCATGTAGCCACCATAGGTCTGTACCAGGTCAGTCAGATGCTAAGCAAATGCCCTATCGCTGTGCTATCACTACTGCCCCAATAGGTTAGTTTCAAATGCAGCAGGACTAGTGATCACATAAAAAGTGAAGGTTTGTAGATAGACCTGACTGCAGGAAGAATTCCTTGAAAACATGAAGGAAAAAAGCCCAGATGATTCTTTGACAATTGATGATATGCCTAGGATTTCCTACTAGCAGAAGTTGGGTAAGAGGCATCAGACTGACTTTACATTCCAGTTCTCAAAAGGAACCAATCCAAACTCAAATCTTGAGCAAGGTCATTGAGAGTGCATTATTGAAAGTAAGGTTGCACATTGGGACTAGTGTGGGGTACAGGGGAAACAATGAAATTTGTCTGATGGAACTGGAATTTACTTCTAGAATGGCTGGTTAAGTAAGTAAAGCCTAGGGGAGTTAATAGGAAGGATCAGTGTCTCTTCTTCCTTCAGCCTCCTAGGCTTCCTTTAGTGCTTCATCACCTACTAAGGAGGGTCTGACTTACAGCGCCAAGGTGGTATTCAGAAATGCAGGCCTCCTGTCACAAAGCAAAGGTTAGAAAACCTAAGTTTGGAGCTGAGAGATAAAGGTTTAATATCCAAACACCTAGAAATGTTTCATTTTAATTTGCTTGCTATTACTTTGCAGTTCTGGGGATCCAAGTCAGGACTTTATGCATGCAAGATGTATACTTTATAAATCATATTCTTACCCCCTTGAAGTTTTTGGACGACAAGTCTAGAGACTTTCCTAGTGTATTTTATTCAGTCAAGCTATCATTATGTGGCTTTCTCTGGATCATAAAGCTGCTAGTTAAATACAGGCAACTTTTTCTCTCTATCTATATTCATATCCTGTAACTTATCTTGAGAACTGTATCACTTGTGACTTATTTCTAGAGTCTTATCATTTAAAAATATATGCATGAAAAAAATGCACTACCTCTTACCTGTGACATATTCCCAAGGCTGAATCACCAGCATTTTTCAAGAAGCTTCCTTAATTTTATCATTTTAACGAAAGTATAGGAGAGTGGGATTTGGAATATAAAAATTTAATTTGCAAAAATCACCTTTTGGGGAACATATATGTGTTCTTTAAATACAGTGAGACTCCCTGGAGATGCCTGGGAATCCATCACTCCCCTGGAAAGGAAAAGCAACTGCTTAGTGAGGCTTTGGGAGCCAGGAAAGGAGACATTTCACTCATCTGGTTCTGACTCCCCTGGGGGCGAATTCTCTCCTTGCTAAGTAGACTGCGAGATGCATGGAATTGCTCTTCCGGGCTCCCCAGGATCAGCCCAATATCTTTTCTGCAAGCTCTGAGCCTGCACATCCCCCAGCCCATTCCCACTAATGATCCAAACTGCTACCACAGCATCTGCTCTTCCGACATTCAGACTCACCAGCCAGAGGGACTCCAGCCTGCAAGAAACATTTCTGCTAGCTCCGGCTTCTTTCCTTACTGCACGCCAACCATTTCATTACCTTCCTGGCTTCTTCCAGTTTGTTCCTGAGAAGCAAATGAAAATTTAATTACTCCCCCCAACCCCCACCGCCACCATTATAAAGGTATTACAGGCTGATTTTAGACCTTTTTAGAGATGCAAAAATATTGTGAAAAACAAAAATACAATTTGAGACCATGAAGTTTAGGCGAAATGTTAGGTGTTGACTTAAAAGTCAACATCATTTTTTTTCTAAAATGTATTTCTGGGGAAAGTAAGCAAAATGGAATTTTAATAGTCTGTTTCTTCCCTGCCTGGCCTGGAGGAAAGCCTGGAACTGCCTTCAGGGCCCCCGACAGGGGTTTTCCATGATGTTGTCAATGAAGCTTACCTCCTCCTTCTTTCCGACTTTGGGAGCACTCAGTTCTCTGATGGTTCAATTTTGATCCAGTGCCCATTATGAGAATGATCTGGGCGGCCATTGTGCCATAACAAGACTGCTAGAAGGAGCAGAATGCTTTGTCAGAATGTTATGACCAAAATCCCAGCTGAGAGTGCAAAGCGTCAGTACATGATCCCAGTGGGGAGTAAATAGTGTGTGCTTGAGGATACATCAAGGATAGTGCCTCTGTGGTTCAGGGGATATGGCAGGTCCAAGATTTCTGTTTCTGTTTTTCATATCCCTTGCCATGGTCCTGGACCAAGTGCTTGAATAGAATACAACTGTTCTTGGATAGACACAACTGTCCTTGTATCTCATTTCTTCTCCCTTCTCCATGGAGGAAAATATGGACTGCACTGTAACCTGTAACACCTCTAGACTGGCCCTTAAATTCACACACACACACACACACACACACACACATTTTCACCTGACAGAGGAATTGACACTGTGGTCATCTCATTGAGAGGAGATGGCCATTAATGTTTTTTTTTTTTTTCTCAGAAGTTGCTCCTGTTCTGCTTTACAGCAGAAAAATGAAAGGTGATAGCATAACAGATAAACCAAGAATTGAAAAATGAGAGTGAAGCTTTAATCTCAACCTTGTTCAAATTGGCAGTGCCACCTTGGTGAATTATAACATCTCCAGCATCAGTTTCCTCTGTGCAAATATGAGATTACAATACTTTTCTGCGATGTTTTTACTGTGAAGGAACAAAATAGGTAAGGGTGTGGATCCAAATTCAGTTCCCCTGCAGGCATCATAGTTAGAAGTACCTATAATGTTGTCATTTCAAAAATTTAATGAATCAGCAGCTATCTGAACTCTCCAAATGGACTTGAGAGTTGATCCAAAGAAACCCAGAGGGCAAGTTCACAGAAGTCCAGTTTCTGGAAAAGAGCTATGAGTTGTGTTTGCTGGATCTGGAGCTGCTAAATTGCCAAATGGACCAAGTCCCTCCAATTTACCTTTGAGCTTTTGGCCAAGATCTGGCTAAGAATGGTGGAGAAGGGGCCCGGGAGATAGCATGGAGGTAAGGCATTTGCCTTTCATGCAAAAGGTCATCGGTTCGAATCCAGGTGCCCCATATGGTCCCCTGTGCCTGCCAGGAGCAATTTCTGAGCATGGAGCCAGGAGTAACCCCTGAGCACTGCCAGGTGTGACCCAAAAACCAAAAAAAAAAAAAAAAAAAAAAAAAAGAATGGTGGAGACATATCCCTGGAGGGAGGCTGGAGAGAACAGTGCTCCATTTGAAGAGCAATGGAGCAATGAAGCAGCAAAGTCACATGTGCCATCTAAAATAAACAATCTGGGATGGTATAGGGTAGTTCAGTAGTGAGCTGTTTAATTTCCAGGTGTTAAAAGTTTTTCTTCTGTGTCCCTTCTAATTTCAGTACCTTGTGATCTGAGAAAGTAGTCTGTATGATTTCTATCATTTTAATTTTATGGAGATTTGTTTTATGGACCAGCATGTGGTGTAATCCTGGAAAATTACTCATGTGAACTGGAGAAGAATGTGTATCCAGTTTTCTGGGGATGGAGTGCCATATATATATGTATACACACACACACATACACACACACTAGTCCACTTTCTTCCATTTATCTTTTTAGAGCTAGTATATTTTTGTTGGGTTTCAGCCGGGTTGACCTATCAAGGGGCATAAGGGCAGTGTTGAGGTCTCCCACTATTATTGTGTTGCTACTGATGTCTTCTTTAAGATTTGTCACAAGTGTATTAAATATTTTGCTGGTTCCTCATTGGGTGTGTGTATGTTTAGGAGTGTGACTTCTTCCTGTTGTACATATCCCTTGATTATTATGAAATGTCCATCTTTGTCCCTTATAATTTTTCTGAGTCTAAAGTTGTGTCATCTGATATTAATATGGACACTTCAGTTTTTTTATAATACATTTATTTATTTAAAGAAAATATATTATATAGTTGACATAACTGATCATAATACATTTGTTTCAGAATGACAGAAAATGAAGTTATTAAAAATAGAAAGTAATTAGAAAATAAAAAAATTGGAAAAAAGAGAAGAGCTTATTAGCAGTTGTATTCATGAAAATTGTTGTATCACCAATAAAGTCATTAATACAATAGCAGAAGGTTTAGAATGCTCTTTTTTTAAAGATATGAGATACACTAAAAAAATAATGTGTGGTTGTGGCAGTTATTGTTGTTTGCGCAGGCACAGAAAAATATGGAAGAAATTGGAAGGAAAAATCTTTGGCCTAAAAACAGGGAGACTTACCCTGAAGTATTTGGGCATAAGACCAACTCCAGGCTCTAGGCACACTATGTTGTTGAACCCCTTAGTTATTCTCTGTAGTCCCTGAAACAGCTCTTCACCATCACAGTTGTTGCTGTCAGGTTTCTGTAGTCACAGATCCTGGTTTCTGTACAGGTCCTATGTCAAAACTTGGGTGGTGTGTAGCATCTTCTTGTTTCGTTTCAACATTAGGCAGCTTTGGACAGAATTATTGCCCTGAAAGCAGATTATTGCAGTTTCTAGGTTGTTGGGATGCCATAAGAGCCATCTTTGGAGTAAATCAGTACCATGGTGTTGTTGGGGCCTTTCTTGGTAGAATTTTGTTTTGTTTTGTTTTTTTGGGCCACACCCAGTGACACTCAGGGGTTACTCCTGGCTATGCGCTCAGAAGTCACTCCTGGCAGGCACGGGGGACCATATGGGGAACCTGGGGATCTAACCGCGGTCCGTCCTAGGTTAGCGCAGGCAAGGCAGGCACCTTACTTCCAGCGCCACCGCCTGGCCCCCCCTTGGTAGAATTTTTATTCCTGGTTATGATGTAGGAGACCCTGTTTGTTTCTGTAGATAGTATCCATGGATAGTGGTGAATGGTCAATGTCTGATAAACATAAGTCTCAGTCAAGCCACTATACCAAGTGTTTAGGTATAAGATCACACTGCAGGGGCCAGAGCAGTGGTGCTAGAGGTAAAGGTATCTGTTTTGCAAGCGCTAACCTAGGACAAATCGCAGTTCAATCCCCCTTGCATCCCATATGGTCCCCCAAGCCAGGAGCGATTTCTGAGTGCATAGCCAGGAGTAACCCCTGAGCATCAACAGGTGTGGCCCCAAAAAACAAACAAACAAAAAAGATCTCACTGCAGTATAAATTATGTTCTTATCTCTATTAGATAAGAACTTGTTTGTATATGTAAACTTTTTCCATTTTAATGTGCCTATGCATTAAGGAACAATGCCACCATGCATTACAGATGCATGTGGGCTGAGGTATCAAGACCAACAATCCCCATAACCTTTTTCTTGCATGACTTCTAAACAAAAACATGTCTACTAGAATTCCATACTAAACTGATCCTGAGGATGAGAGAAATTGCCACTACATAAGAAGCTATTCAATAATGGTTATGCCTATTAAAGGAATATATCTAAAGAGATATTCAAAGAAGATTTGTATATCCTCTTTAAGTCTTGAAATAGGCGGGGAAGGAGTAAGATCCTGAGTAAAGCTTCAGCCTGTGATTTGATTTTGTGTATTCTAGGGAAGATGGCTTCCAACAGTCACATATCAGGAAGTATCTTCAAGTGGGGAACTTCTCAACCCCTGAATCTGGTAGCAAGCAAAAGTTCACAGTGAAGGGAGGTGAAGGAAGAGGGGCTGCAGAGAGCAAATCAATAGCAGATGACTGCCAGTTTCTTTTTATGCTGAGAATCTATCTTTTCGCTTTGGGAGCTGGTTGGCTTCTAGCTAGGGTAGGGAGAACGTTCTGCTTTGTGAGGAGTTAAGGACTGAAGGTGAAAAATGTTAAATGTAGAGAAATAGCATGGAGGGCTAGAAAAGGGTTTGTAAGGTGGTGAGCAAAGGGGGTGGGAAGAAAGGATTATCTATGATTGGGGGAGAACGTTATATAACATAGACGTTATAGCTATTATAGACAGACATTAAACTGACATTGATATGGTAAACACGTGCACTCATTAGCATACAGTGGATAATCTGTGGATTACATTTGAAAAGTTGACCCAGGTGATATGGGACAGAATGGTTAACGAGAATAAAAAAGAAAAGAGTAAATAAAATTAAATTAAAAAATAAAAGAGTAAAGTTGGCAAATATGATGTAATGATTTTCCTTTTTATTTTCCCTTAGGCCAATCATGGATGGTGAGGCTGAACTCAACTGGAGAAAGGCTTCATAGATTAAGTTGTGTATAGAGGATTTTTAAAACAATCAGTTTTCACGTCAGTCTAAGCTGACTTAAACTGAGCTAAACTGGGCTGAAGTGGGGAGGCTGCCTATGGTCCTGTTGGAAGGCTAAGTTCTGGGGTCTGTCACCTAGCTTCCCCCAAAGAGGCTTCCCCATCCTTAGTTGAGTGAAGATTAGGTGCTGGCGCTGAGGATTAGGACCTGCTGTGAAAGGTTGCCTGGACAGCCTAGCTTCCACTTGGTGGGAAGAGAGACTGGCCCACTTCAGCCTTTTTAAGAGAGTATTTGCTTGAATGATTTTCCTCCAACCTTTGATTTTGAGTCTGTTTGTTCTACTACTTAGGTGTGTTTCTTGTAGGTAGCAAAAGGAGGCTGGATTCAGTTTTTTTTTTTTTAAAGTCCATTTTGCCACTCTGTGTCTCTTAACTGGTGCATCTAGTCCACTGATGTTGAGAGAGATAATTGTCATGGGATTTAGTGTATTCTTTGTGTAGAAGTTTAATGTGTCTGTTGGATAGGGTGGCATAGCGTGGGCTAAGGGCTGCAGATTCCATTCTTGCTCTACTCTATTTGGTCATGTGACAGGAAGATCTTTCTCTCCACAGCTCACCTATGCCCTAGCACCATAGTGTTGTAGCCCTTTCTTCCCAGGATAATAGGAGGTGGTAGTTGTGAGCATGCTTTGGACAATAAAACCTCCCACAAAGCAAAATGTTATTTATAAGGAAGTGATAAAGATGAATAGCTTTTTTTTTTCAAACCTGCCACTAGTTTAATATTTGGATTTCATTTCTGGGAAATGATAGCCATGATTTGTCTTAATCTTAAAATCTGGGGCTGGAGTGGTGGCGAAGCAGTAAGGTGTTTACCTTGCATGTGGCTGACCTAGGACAAACCACGGCGTCCCCCGAGCCAGGAGCGATTTCCGAGAACATAGCCAGGAGTAATGCCTGAGCATCATCGGGTGTTCCCCCCAAAAAAAACACTTACAATCTGAAACAGATTTTCAGACAAATATGCAGATTTCTCTTAGAAGTGAGGCTGAATTTGTGACTGACCTTAAAAGTCAGTGAAGCGTAAAAACAGAGAAAGCAGGGAGGAGGAGAGGATGTGAGATAGGAACAATTTTGTAATTTATGAAACACTGGCATTTTGTCTACTATGTGGAGTAGCTTTCTTGCACAAGTGAGGTGTAGTCAAGGTACCAGAGGAGTGGCGAAGAGTCACGTTCCTGACTTAGGAATGACTTACAAGACAAAGGCAAAGTCTTTAACTCCCTTCATCTGTTGTCCCACACCCTTGAGAGTAGCAAGGATGTTGAGGCCCCATGACTACTTCAATATGAAATTCCGTGGCTTAAAGTATAGGGGTTATTGTATCATCAGAGCCACTTTAATTGCTTTACCCCCTGAGCCTCTGCAGCCCTCCTACAACCCAGAAGTTTCCCTAGAGTTCCCTGGTTCCTTTGCTCCTTCCTTTCCAAGTGACCTTTTTGTTGTCTTCTTTCCCCTCACCTCTCCTCACTTTCTGCAGATGATCATGCTTTCTACTTCACAGTGAAAATTAGCTCCTATGGTAGAGAACTGACTAGACATAACCCTCAGCATGTGAATCACTCAGTTTTCATCCTACCTACTCTTCAGTGCCACCACCCAGAATGAATCACATCAGATTGGGACCAACCCTTCCATGGGCATTTTAGGTTCTTCCCTTTCCATGCCATTCTGGACACGGCTCTGACTTTTTTTGTTGTTTGTTTTTTGGGCCACAACTGGTGATGCACCTGCCTATGTGCTCAGAAGCTGCCCCTGGCTCGGGAGACCATATGGGATGACAGGGATTGAACCCAGGTCCATCCTGTGTCAGCCGTGTACAAGGCAAACACCCTACAACTATGCTATCGCTCCAGCCCCCTTTTTTACTTTTTCTTAAAAACAATTATTTTATTCCCTCTGTTCATTTTATTCTTGTATTATTCAGACCACTCTTTTCCACATTCATGCATGTTACTATTAAAATTATTGTGCACAAAACTACCCTTAACCATTTTGTAAACCATGGTACCAAAAATAAAATGAAAAGAAAAAGACGGTTTTAAATTAGCATTCTCTTCATCACATATAAGTATCTTTCAGTAGAAGTTTGAAGAGTGGGGTAAAAAAGCATGGATTTTCTTTATTTAATATTACTTGCTTAAATTTGATAAATACATTTTTATTACTTTACAACAGAACTTTTAAAAAAATCACTTCCAATCCCTTTTGACACCCCTCATTGCCTTACAGAAGATTTTTTTGTACCCCCCTCATTACTTTACAGAAGGATTTATGAATTCCTTTGCTTTAACAGAAGAATTTCTAAAGAAGTAGTCCATGCTCACTGACTCTGAATATTCTCATATTCTCTTCTGAGCCTTTTCTAGACTGTGAAAACACTTCTTTTCAAGGACACAAATAATGTCTGCTTTTTCATTCTAGGGATCATTCCAGGCATGGCGCCATTGCTGCACTTCCACCAGGTCTTCGGTGGTGCCCCTGGAGGGCTCCAGGTGTGCACCTAACTGAAGCTAACATTTATATTTTCCTCCTTGAAATATTTTCTTCTCTTGGCTTTTGGAGCAAAATTTTTCCCCAAGATCTCCTTCCTCAACAAACTCTTTCTGAAGCTCCTTTACTAGCACATTCTAACTATTCCCCTCTATTGTGGAATGCCCTCAAGTCCACATTTCTTTTTTTTTTTTAACCCTTACCTCCATAGAGATCTCTCCAATCCCATGGATTTTAAGTACCACCTATTTCCATATGACTACATATTTTACACTTCAAACCCAATTTCTCTTTTGCTCTTCTTTATTTCAAAAGTCTCTTTACAGCTCTAGTTGAACTTTCTATTTAATCAATGAAGATATCTTTATGATCTTCACTCCAAAACTCAGTTTCCACAGACTATACAATTTCAACTACAAGCTAACTATACTTTTTCCAGTTTCCCAGACTCAAAACTATAAAGTTAGCCATATATTTAGAATTATTAGACTTATTTGCAATGTATGGGAGGGGAGTTTCCTCCATGAGACAACCAAGTAATGATTGAGGTGTCCTATCCTTCAACTCAATGTTGTTAGTGTGTACGGAGATAGTGTTAGATCTCATAGGTTAAGGGCCCAGTATTACAAACTAGATGTAGTAATTAGATGTAATTAGATGACAACCACAAGCCAAAGTTGAAGCCCATTATTCTGACTTACTATCTACTGGAATTCCTATGACCCTCTCCTTTGACTTTAAGATGCTGTAATTAAGATGTGTATATAACACTTTTAAAATGCCTATACTTACTTCTTAATACCTGGAAATAAGAGGATCCCATAAATCCCTCTTTGGAATTTGTTAGCTAGAGCAGTTCACCAAAATCAAGAACCTGTGTACTGCTCAGGTTACTAGTTTTTTATGAGGTAACTCAGCATCAGTCAAATGTAAGCGCTACATAGGGCATGACATGTGGGAAAGGATGTGTAACTTTTACTTCTCTCCAAGTGTCTCACTCTCTCTCCATCTCCAGTCACTAGTCTAATAGCATTGTAAATTCAGTCACCAATTAGCCACATTTCTAGTGGCACATGAGGTTAAAGGTTATTTGTGCAATGTAGATTTGGAACATTTCAATCATTGCAGAAAGTTTTGTTAGCTGGCATCAATCTGGACTTTATTCAGGTAAAAATGAGAGCTATCAAAGAGGAAATTGTTCAGTGGATTATCTATATAAAATACCTTTTCTACTTCTTGCTACATAAAATATATTTTTCTCTCTCCATTTATCTAAGGTTACATAATACACTTGTGTTCTGAGTCTTCATATTTTTCCTTCTTTCTCAGGAATTGTGCTAAATTACTATTCTTATTCTCCCTGTACTTTTGACAATTTACCTCAATAAGACCATTCATATGAACATGTTAAGTTTTTAAAGTGTTTTTTTTTATTTTTTTTACTTTTTTTGGTTTTTGGGTCACTCCTGGCAGTGCTCAGGGGTTATTCCTGGCTCCATGCTCAGAAATTGCTCCTGGCAGGCATGGGGGACCATATGGGGCACCGGGATTTGAACCGATGACCTTTTGCATGAAAGGCAAATGCCTTACCTCCATGCTATCTCCCGGGCCCCTTAAAGTGTTTTAAACTTAAGCAAATTAATAGTTATCCACATTGCTACTACCACAACCAACAATAACACCAAAATATCAAACAGCATTTTGACCTCACATACCTTCATGGATACACATTTGCCATTCTTTTCTATCAAGTTCTGATTATTATATTATTTTTCTTTGATT
>PVKC010009123.1:0-27241 GCA_004027635.1 Crocidura indochinensis
AAGGAAGGAAGGAAGGAAGGGAGGGAGGGAGGGAGGGAGGAAGGAAGGAAGGAAGGAAGGAAGGGAGGGAGGGAGGAATTTCAGTTATGAAATTAGGTAGAAGATAGAGTAGAAAAGTGGGAAGGAAGGAAGGAAGGGAGGAAGGGAGGAAGGGAGGGAGGAAGGAAGGGAGGAAGGAAGGACAAATGGTCAAAATAATAGAACTCGATATCTGGTCTACAGACATACAGAGGAACAGAGGTGGCTGGGAGAGGTTTATGGGACATTAATGGATAGAAGTGAAAACTTTGGTGCTGGGACAGAAATACATAAAACTTTCATTAACAGTGTAATAAGTAGAGTACCTCAATAAAAATGGGAGAGAAAATGACACATAGGAAAACCTTATCAAAAAGGGTATGTAAATGAAAACATCCATAAAATTTAACTTTAAGAAACAAAAACAATGAGTATGGGAAACTAAATATTGAGGTGATGAAGGGGGGCGGAGAGAGCATGGAGGTAAGGTGTTTCCCTTGCATGCAGAAGGACAGCAATTCAAATCCCGACATCCCATATAGTTCCCAAGCCTGCCAGGAGCGATTTCTGAGTGTGAGCCAAGAGTAACCCCTGAGCACTGGTGGGTGTGATCCAAAAACCAAAAGCAAACAAACAAAAAAACAAAACAAAACGAAATGATAAAAAGGAATACTGGGGCCGAGTCGTGGTGCAGTGGTAAGACATTTGTCTTGAGCGCATCTGACCTAAGACAGACCATGGTTTGAGTCCCCGGCATACCATATGTTCCCCTCAACCCAGGAGCGATTTCTAAGCACATAGCCAGAAATAATCCTTGAGCATCACCAGGTGTGGTCCAAAATAAAAATTTACAAAACAAAGGAATACAAAGAGGAAAAATACTAGTAACATATAACAATTCCAAAATTATAGAAAAGTCAAGCAACACCCAAACAAATGTAACAATTCTCTGAATTAAGCAATTAAAAAAAGTGATATCTGAGGAAATTATTTCATTTATTTCAGAATAACAATGGATTAAATGTAACAAAAGGTTAGTAGTGTAGAAAAGAAACCTTTCAAGAAACTGTCCTGTTAAAGAAGAAAGGGAAGCTCTTTTCACATTAATTCAGTGAAGAAAAAAAAAAAACACACAATTGAAAACTGGACATTAAGTATTCAGAGATCCACATAAGGATCTTATTCCCATGATACTTTTATTTTAGCTGTAATACACTTGGAAAGAAACAAGGTCAAAAGACTCAAAAAGTTGGAAAGAAAAAAGTCCCTCAAGAGTCTGACATGATTAATTTTAGTAATTAATGTGTTAAATGTTTTATATTACATTTCAGTTTGGGGATGTATGTTATAGTTAGAGTGTAGAGTTTCTCCAAAGTAACCTGTTTCTTAGAGAAAGACTTCATATCTCTTTTGTAGTATCTGACATACTGAGAAGCACAATAGGTTTTCCCTAAATATCAGCTAATTTCAACACACTTCTACCAAATATTTGCCACCTTTCACTCTTCTTTCTCTTCTAAAAAAACAAATCAGAAGCTTTCACCTACTCCTACTCTCTTCATCATCTTTCATCAGCTAACCTAAAAGATATAAAAATTATAATAAAAGTAAGTCCTTGGATTTGGAAAACAAAAGTATTTGTACTATATCTTTTTATGAATTTGTCTAAACAGGAAAAGTGGGAAGGGGAATAACACATTCAAATACCATTCATACTTATCTAACATGTTCTTTCTCACCCACCCAGCATAGGCAATAAGGCACTAAGTGAGCAATTAAACAACTGTTATCATTAAATTATTTTCCAAATATGAGTCAAAATATAACTTGGATATGTTTTCTTCCACATGAGAAAATTTCAATTAATTCAACCTATCTGAATCAAGGTATAATCATGTTTGAAAGATGCATTCAATCCGATCATTTGATTCACTAATTACTCAAGTGATGATCAGAGCAAATGAATTCTGACCGAGTTCTGAAATTTATACCAAAAGGAACAATTTCTGTTTCTCAATCTTTAAATAGCTGTGGACAAATAATTATTTTAGAGGTGGAGAAAACTCTGCTATATGAACCACAGTAAACTATCAACACATCAATTTCATAACTCAGCATTTTTTTACTACATCATCGTCTTTAAGCAACAGCTGCGACTGTCAGTGGAGGGAAAGAAAATGAAAGCTTGGCAGAACAGATTCAAAAAAAAGTCATACAGCCCTCTAATTATTTAATACACATTTTAACATTCTATTTTAAAACAAGTTTCAGGTTATTCAATTTAATAGAACAAAATCAACCCCACAAACCTTGGCTACAGATATTGGACTTTGCTTAGCTATGTAGTCTGAATAAAGTCACTGAGTCCTGGTTCCCTCATCTATAAAATGGGGATAATATTTATGTCCTAGACTAAGTCACACATTATCACTAAAAGTTAAAAGCACTTAGCCCAGAGCATGTAGTTATTGGAAAGTATTAATAATGACAGGTTTAACTAATACAGGCCATTAACATCATTGTTTTGCGTAAGAACTAGATTGTGGCATAATTTGATAGTCCCAATTTTGACTGAGAAAAATAGAAAAGTGAAATTCTGGCACAAGTGTAATAGAACTCACCTAAAATGACCCATTAAGAAAACTATTTTAAACATTTTTCATCAAAAGAAGTACAGAGGGTAGTTGGTATAAGGTTACTTGATTGCATGAGGCTGACGCGGGTTCAGTTTCCCAGCATCCCATATGGTCCACCACACCATGCCAAGAGTGATTCCTGAGTCAGGAGCAATCCTGAGCAGTACTGGGTATGGCTCAAAAATGAAACAAAAATAAATAAATAATTAAATAAAGGGGGCCGGGCGGTGGCGCTGGAGATAAGGTGCCTGTGCTAACCTAGGACGGACCGCGGTTCGATCCCCTGGTTCCCCATATGGTCCCCCGTGCCTGTCAGGAGCGACTTCTGAGGGAATAGCCAGGAGTAACCCCTGAGCATCACTGGGTGTGGCCCAAAACACAAAAAAAATAAAAATAAATAATTAAATAAATAAATAAAACTGATTGAGATCATTACTTCTTTAGCAACGAAAAGTAGGATTTCTTTTACATTCCCTTCAGCAATAGTTAGCTTATTTGTATACTTGCTAGCTAACAATCAAGCAAAAGCAAAGTATCCTCTGCTTTGGATTTAGAGTTGATATTGAAGCTTCTTACAATATTGCTACTTCCAGTTCCCCAATAAGGACAGATACTTCAAAAGTGTGGTAAGGATTATCTACAATGGAACTACCTCTTAAAAATGATTGCAAGCATGTCTTCCACTAAGGGTGGTTGAGGAAGATAAGAAAAAATTGGTAAACATAAAATTCCCTTTAAAAACATAGCTTATAAAACAGCTTAAAAATTGCAGTTTAAGCTGTAGTGAAGTGATTAATTAGTGATTCAAGGCTATTATCTCATAGCCTGAGTTAAAACAAAACATGAAATCTATTTTTAAAAGTTTAAATAGGATCAAACAGGAACACAGATGAAATCACTTAAAGAACTATAAAGCATTAATAATAAAAGGATGTAATTTTCCCGAAATGTTGATATTCAATTACTGAGAAAATAAAACAAGATACAATTTTACAAATCCCACTTATTCACCTAATACAGTACTCCCTCTTGTCTTTCTCTTGTTTTATAAATTAAGTTCTCTCATTTAGAAATATACCACTAAATCACATGTTCCACTAAATCAAAATGTTCCATTTTGGTAGATTTCTGAAATGATTTCCCCAAAGGCCTAAGTGAACTATTACTTCCATGAGGCCAGAAAGATAGTACAAGGGGTAAGGTGATGCATATATTTGATCTGGGTTCAATTCTGTGAACCCCATAAGGTCCTTGGAGACACTCCATGCAGGAGTGCTCTCTGAGCAGAGCCAAGAGTAAACCCTGACCACTGCTGCCTGAAATCCCAAATTCCCAGCCCCCTAAAAAATTAACCCCCAAATTACATTGACACCAAGTATAAACTGTCAGTATCCTCCCCTGAAAATGTATGTGCTCATGTCCTAGAACAGTGGTCGGCAACCTGCGGCTCGCTACACTTTTTTTTTTTTTTTTTTTTTTTTTTGGTTTTTGGGTCACACCCGGCAGCGCTCAGGGGTTACTCCTGGCTCCATGCTCAGAAATTGCTCCTGGCAGGCACGGGGGACCATATGGGGCACCGGGATTCGAACCAATGACCTTTTGCATGAAAGGCAAACGCCTTACCTCCATGCTATCTCCCGGGCCCCTCTACACTTTTAATTTGGCTCTTCTGTGGGCGGTCGCTCCAGGAGTCAAGACTCTGTTCCTAGCTTCTGTCAGTGTGTGCCCTGTGTGGCTCTCAAAATAAATTTCAATTCGTAGTTTTGGCTAGATTTGGCTCAGTTGAAAAAGAAAGGTTGCCGACCACTGTCCTAGAAGAAAGCCAGTCTAATATAAATATAAACATAAATACATTGTATTCTGGACAAAACAACATGGTCATCTGCAACCTATACTGCAAATAATTCATGTCTATAAAGTATATAGCTCCCTCTTATATATTATTCCACCCCTTCAGAACTCTTTATCCTCTTGTCCCCCCAATCCTGATCCATTATCCCTCCCTATTTAATCCTCTTTACCCTCAGTTCTTAACTCATTAGGTACAGAGACCAACCATCTGCCCCAATAAGCCACCACCCAGCTCCCAAAGCAAAAGGACACCCTCTCTGACCCACATCTCATGCTCCAACAAGAAGCCGCAACCATCACCCCTGCTGACTCATTCTATGTAGCCCTTCTCACACACCCCCTAAATGTAGACTGTTGCATGCTACCAGATTCAGCTCCAGGAAGACACCGAGCTCAAGGACACTACCTGATCCCTTACTGCTGCAAACCATTTCTCAAACTGAACAAGACCACAGTGAGGGACAAAAATGTGTCCTGGATCTCACCACCCCCAACAATATCTCAAAAGACTTAATGGGACATCTACATTTTCTTTATATGTTTAATCCCTCAATAGTTATACGTTTAGTGTGTTTATTTCCAAATGTAAAGGTAGTCTCCTCCATACCTTTTTTTAAATTTTTTTAAAATTTTTAAATGTTTTCATTTTTTTATTTCTATATATTTATAACTTTTTTTTTTGTGTGGTTTTTTGGGTCACACCCGGCAGTGCTCAGGGGTTACTCCTGGCTCCATGCTCAGAAATTGCTCCTGGCAGGCACGGGGGACAATATGGGGTACCGGGATTCGAACCAATGACCTTTTGCATGAAAGGCAAACGCCTTACCTCCATGCTATCTCCCGGGCCCCTATATTTATAACTTTTTTAATTTCACTTGTTTGAGTTCTGCACAGTATGAAATTCTAGAAGAAAAAGTCTTGCTGGGATAAAATCTCAGGTCAAAACCAGGATACAGAGATTGTATAGCATGTTATTCTTACCTTACCCCCAAATGCACCAGCAATATAATATGGCACCATTCCCTTTTGCATAGGCATACTAAAAAAGGGGAAATCTTGTGTATGGAAACAAGCTCTTATCTACTAGGGATAAGAACACATACATTTTACAATACAGGGGCACCTGCCACCCTAAAAGTGTCATGGAGACTAGATTTAGACTCCATGTGATTGACCAAACACGGTCCAACCTGAACCCCAGACCCCAACTGTAGAATCAATACAGTTCCCTGTAATAGCACCAGAAACTAAACTTCCCCCAGGAAGTTCCTAATATCACTCTGGCACCAAATTGCGCCAGGTTGATAGCACATCCTGAGGACAAGGAAACAGCAGCAACTTGATCTAAGAGCAAGTTAACCTATCTCATTCACCTAAAGCAGTGGTTTTCAAATAGTGGGGTGTGCCCCCCTCGGGGGTGAGGGGGCACGAAGCTCCATTAAGGGGGGTGTGTTTGACCTCGGTAAACACTGTCATAACAAGCTAAGCCCCATGTTTATGTCTCTGTATGTCTCTGGAGTTAAGAGTTGCTGTGTCCTGCTTCAAACCCTGCTTTGAAAATCTATGCACTGCAAAACGGGCTCACTGTAGCCATTAATACAGACATCAACTCTGATTAAAAAATCAGCTCAAATTATTTTATGCATGTTTGTTTTGCAGGTTAATTTTTTTTAATAAAGATACTATTTATAGTCACGGAGGAGCACGAAAAATGGTTTCTTTTTCCTAGGGGGGCATGACAGAAAATAATTGAGAAGAACTGGCTTAAAGGCAAGACAAAATCAGAAGACACTCAGTTCTTTGATCTGAGCAAAAACCAAGATCACTAATTACAGGAAACTGACTTTGACAACCGTGACTGGGCAGAACGTTGTTTGGGACCAATAAGAAAGAACCTAGCCTAGTCTTCGGCCTAGGATTTTACATTAACCAAGATCTCTAATTCCAGAGGTCTGACTTTGACAATAGCTACTGAGCAGAACTTCTGGAACCATAAGGTAAGACTGTATTTTAGGCTTCGTCCTAGGATCTGTGCAGAAACCGAGATCACTAATTACAGAAGAGTGATTACAACAACCTTGACAGAGCAGAACTTCTAGAACCATAAAGAAAGACTCTCTCCTAGACTTCGTCCTATGACCTGTGCAAATACCAAGATCTCTAATTACAGGGGAATAATTTTGTCATCCACAATTTAGCAAAACATTTTCTGGCACCATAAAAAGGCCTTGAGGTTCAATAATAAGAATGTCTGGAGGGGCTCCGGAGATAGCATGGAGGTAAGGCGTTTGCCTTTCATGCCAAAGGTCATCGGTTCAAATCCCGGTGCCCCATATGGTCCCCCGTGCCTGCCAGGAGCAATTTCTGAGCATGGAGCCAGGATTAACCCCTGAGCACTGCCGGTTGTGACCCAAAAACCAAAAAAAAAAAAAAAAAAAAAAAAAAGAATGTCTGGAGCCTGTAGTTGTTCCCATGACAGTATGCTTCAGGAGTGGAGAAATCCTGTATCTCTTAAGCCAAAGGGTTCCCTTTCTAATTTCCCCAATACATATTGTGTCTATGCAAAAGGAAAGAAAAAGAAACACAAAGCCTTTCCACACCAGACCTTTCTTTTTTTTCTTTTCTTTTTCTTTCTTGTTTTGTTTTTTGTTGCTGTTGAGGATTCTTTTGTCACTGCTTGTTTTGGCTTGGTATTTTTCTTTATTTCCCTTTCTTTTTTTTTCTTTTCTTTGGTTTTATTTCCCTTTCTTTTTTTAAATTTAATGATCTTTATAGCTTCTAGATGGACTCCTCCCAGATTTCTTTTTTTTTTCCAACAGAATCACAGAACATGAATCATCTTGTTCTGCCTCACAAATTGAGGGGGAGGGTGGATGGTACCAGGAGCAAACAGTCAAATGAACATTGAGTGGTGTGGATCAAACCTAAACACCAAACCCAAAGTCAAGGACAGCAGAATCGATACCCAATCTACAACAAGCTATACACAAAGGAGAGCTGTTACATTAGGTGTCCAGGAGACAAAGGGGGAAGGTATGGGATGCATACTGTTAGCAGGGGTGGAGGGAGGGAAGCACTGGTAGTGGGAATGGCCCTAATTCACTGTCACTATGTACCTTAAGTATAACTGTGAAACATTTGTAATTCACCAAGTTTCTGACTAAAAATAATTAACTGCCCTCAGCTTAAAATTTCACTTTTTATTCATTCAGACTCCATATATACCTAAAAGCTAACACACTGTGATAGACAAAAACAACAAGTAGCACCAGCAATTATTTATTTGTTTTTAGATCAGTTTCAGGCTCACATCTAAAATGGAGGAAGACAGATTTTCCATATACCCTCTGATTCTAACATTGTATTATCTACCTTAATCATCAATTTCACTCATCAGCAGAAAGGAGAAAGAGAAATTATAATCCTCTTACTTACCCAAAGTCCAATCATTTACTTTACAAGGTTTCCCTCACTATGGTAGAGGCAATAGTTTTGGGGAAATGATGGCAATCATATATCAATCCTCACTACCCTTAAAATACTTCTGCTCTATCTTCTCATTCCCACTTCAGTAATCAATGATCTGTTTAACTCTCTTGACAAGATTTTGCCTTTCCCAAATGTCATAAGTTACATATTATATAGAATGTCACATTTTTATTGTTTTCCTCATCCATTATTAGAGGTGGTGGTGGTAAAGATAGGATATATCTTATACCTGGTGTGGCATATGCACATTTTGGTTCAGTGTTCATTATGAGTCATAGATTTAGTTCCAGAGCACCTGAAATTGCACATTCTTTTTTGTTGTGGCACTGGGGAGTTTAACAGCAGTGCCACTGTGAAATGTACTGGGCATGATGAGGATCAAAGAGAGCACACACTTACAGTGATTTGGGTAAATGTGCCCTAAAAGTAAGAAGGAATATATAGGAGGCAGAAATGGGTGCAAATGTGTCTAACAACTGCAAGGTATGCTTGGAAAGTAATTCCATATGAATCAGTTATTCTCACTATAAAAATAAGAATCTCAACAACCTGAAAAAGACAAGGACATCTTATGAGGGTCTGTTCAATTAAAAAGGTGATAAAGGCAGAAATACAGGAAAACCTGGTATACTGCAGAAAAAGTGTCCAGAATAAATGAGACCAGCCCCAAAGCATTAATAAAACACAGCACCCACAGGAAAACCACCTAGACAAAGAATTTCAGATCCAGTGAATAGGTGGACTTCTAGAAGGAGAGGTTTCATTATGCTAAGTATGTCAAAGATAATCAACAGCTCCAAGCCTCCTGCAACAGAAAACCATCCTACAACACTTTGAGGGGCAATATGAAAAATAAAAAAATGTCTAGTGTAATTTGGCAAAGGAAGAGACACATTTGCACCCATTTACTCTACTTCCTATATGTTCCTTCTTACATTTGGGGCACATTTGCCCAAATCATTGCTTAAGTGTGTACTTTCTTCATGACATCATCTTCAGAATTCAATGCAGATCTACTTAGAATATGTATTTTACTTCTCCATTCCCGAACAGTGCATGTTTTCTCTTTCACATGCATCTTTCTTTTTCTCTTTTCTGCTTTTCATTTCCCAAATAAATGTTATCTTACTACAACTATTCAATCCCTCCTTCTGAAATTCTAACAGACCTAAAAAGCCTGGGCAGGATTTTGTTTTTGTTTTTTGTTTTGGGACCACACCTGGCAGCACTCAGGGGTTACTCCTATCTCTGCAATCAGAAATCACTCCTGCAGGATCATGGAATCATTATCAAAGAGATTGAACTCAGGTCAGCAGCATGCAAAGCAAAAAAAAAAAAAAAAAAAACCCTACCTGCAGTGTTATTAGTCTGCCCACCCCCAGGTAGGATTTAGAACAGATTTTCCTTTCCTACAGTTCTCCAGTTTGTATTCCAGAGCTCTCTGGAAAGTAGTGGCAGGGATCATTTCGCATGCTGGGCAAAATATAACTCAAGTGCAGTTTCACAACTGCCTCATGAAGCTAGTGAGAGTTAACCATAAGGTCTGAACCATGCTATTGCTCAGAGACCACTTTCATTAGTGCAAACTTTCCTGATGACAGAAAAAGGTAAGAGGGGAAATGGCAGACTCCTTGAGTCTGAGCTATCTCACCTCTCCCCACTTCACACAGTCACCTGGGAAATGTGAAGTGTACATCTCTAAATCAATATATACTGCCAATAGTTGTATTCCACAATAAACATGGCGAAAATCCCATCTTTCACCTCTTCCATTCACAAAGCAAATCTCTACTGTTTTTGTTACTTTTCTAGGTTAAATAAATAGCCTATCAATCCTATTCTTCCCACGATAATTCTAAATGAGAGGTCAGAATGGGCATAAATTTGTATTTACTATAACTTGCTATCTCAATAATGAGGCATAAATATATGATATCTCAAATATCTAGGCATAAACATTTTAATACTTTAAATGAGTAAATAGGGACTAAGGATATAGCTCAAAATGGTAAAATACATGCCATGAACTCAGTCCCCATTATCACATGCCCATTCCTACCCCATCTGAGAACCACCAGGTTCAAGTACTAAACTACTGAATCAAACTTCCCGGCTGAACATCGCAGTAAATGTCCTTAAGCAACACAACACAACACTTGGTAGAGGCCCTATTTTTTTTAAAAGATAGGTAACTTAATATGAACTACTTACATAAAGAGGCTTTCCTTTAATAAGCAAAAACCATATTTTTTGTTTTGTTTTTTTGTTTTTTGGACCAAACAATGTGACGCTGAGGGGTTACTCCTGGCTCTGCACTCAGAAATCGCTTCTGGCTTAGGGGACCATATGGGACTCCAGGAAATCAAACCAAGATTCGTCCTAGATCAGCAGTGTGCAAGGCAAACACCCTATCTCCAGCTCCATAAAAACTATTTTCAACTAGCAGAGTGAAGGCATAGTAAAATCCCCAAAGACTTTGCTTCACCTAAATGCACATTAACTGTCACTTGGTCAGTTTGGTCACCAGGTGTCTCTGTTTCTTGTATTTCCCTCAGTCTCCTTTCAGCTAAAAACAAAGATTGTATTTCTCTTTCTCACTAATGATTATTATTTCTCGTATCTGTTAAAAATTATAAAATGGAGGTCCAGTGAGATAGTACAGTAGGTAAGGCATTTGATTTGCATGTGGTCAACTAGCATATGATCTACTCTACAGCATTCCATAGGGTCCTTAGAGCCCTCTGGAAGTAATTCTTGGGTACAGAGCCAGGATTAACCCTGAGCACCACCCGGTGTGCCCCCCCCCAAAAAATAACAACAGCAGCAGAAAAATAAATTATAAAATAGCAAACTATAAAGAAGAAAATACACTACATAGTCTTGATGACTATAATTTCATAGTATAATTTAATGTTGGGGAAAGAAAAGTCTTCCATCTTGGTTTCTGCCAGAATCACTTCAGTTATTCTGAGAATTCTAACTCCATATAAATTTTAATAGCAGTTTATCCATACCATTAAACATTGCCAGAGAATGTTTTATGAATCTGTAGTGTCTCAGGTAAGATGATCATTAATGTTAATCATTCCAATCCATTAACAGGGAGTGTGCTGCTTACATTTCCTTATGCCCTCTTCTATTGTTTTCTTTTTTTTTCTCTTCTATTTTTTCAATAGTGATTTTATTTTATTTCTTGTAAGTCTTTCACTTTCTGTGTTAATATTCAGGTACTTGATATTGGGGCACAATAGTGAACAGGAATTTTTTTTTAGTTTGTTTCTAAATACTGGTCCAAAGTAGCACTAGTCACAATGGCCAAGATTTGTAAACTAAAGAAAGAAAGCGTGGATAAAGAAAATTGTGACATACAGATTTACAATGGGATGCTAGTCAGCATGTGATTTTCTATAACATGAATAGACTAGAGGTGTCACACTGAATGAAATCAACAAGTGAGAGAGATGAATTTAGAAGAATCTCTCTCATATGTGAAACACAGAGAAATATATTAAGAGCAATGAGAATAGATCCTCAGAGTCAATCTACAAAAGTTTGTAGAAAATGAGGTAATGTAGGAATTGGTAAAGGACCTTAAGATAAGTGGTAGAGGAAAACTCTGGTAGTGAGTATAACACTCTATGCCTTAAACATTATAATTAATAGCACTGCAAATCACAGCATCTGTTTTTATAAAAAGCAAAAGAGGCAAAAAATCAGCAGCATCTGATATAATGGTATGGGGGGAAGATGAGAAAAATAATAGCAAAATAAAAGCCTTTCCCCTTCCTTATATACTGTCATTCTTCATAGAGCATTCTTAGCCATTTTTTTTTTCTGATGCCTCTGTTCTACTACTTAAACCAATATCCTGTCTCACATAATTTACTGAATTGTCATCAACTGGGAATATTTTTATTTTCTGAAACATAACTGAACCTTATTTCCTTATGGGGGAAACAACCTCATGAGGTAAGATGAACAAAGTATATATTCTAAAATGAAACCAGTACCTGTGTTTTGATTATAAGATTGATAAGGAACATGTCTTGATAAGGAAAATGTCTTCTCAGGGGGAAATACAGATAACAACTGAAACTTCCCTGGGTACACAGCAGGTAGTCAAGGGGCTTATTTTTATACTTTTCATTTGGTTCTAATATTCTGTAAGGGTGGGAGTTGGGGGGAGTATCACAAACCCTTGAAACACAGGCTAAAATTTTTCTGTCCACATCAGTGAAAAAAATACTACTTAAAAAAAATTTTATTTCATTTCTTTAGAAAGGAGGACCTCTCTCTATTTATATACAGGAAGCTCTTTTTTTAATTAATTAATTAATTTTTTACAAGTCTTTCACTGTAATATTTTAGGTACATAATGACATTGAATCAGGGGCATTCCCACCACCAATGCTGTCCTCCCTCCATCCCTGTTCCCAGCTTGCATCCCATATCCCACTCCGTTACTCCCTCACCTCCTCACCCCACCGGGCTGCCAGCATAAGTGGTCCCCTCTGTGTCTAGCTTATAGATTGAGTATCAATTTTTAGTTTTGTTACCAATACTATCATACTATACTGGGAAGTAGGTTAGTTCTCAAATGCAAAGTCAAGCAGAAAAGGAATGAGAAAGCAGGAAAAAAGAAAATTCTCCTAATTTTGCACACAGGAATCCCTCCAAGCAGGTTCAGAGAAATCTAATGGATGCCACAAATTGAACCTGGTTCAGCTACATGCATGGCAAGAGCCCTACCTGCTGCATTACCACTCTGGCCCTGAAAGAATGAAATTCTTAAAATGCTGGTAACAGTACTGTTTATTCCTAGTCCAAGAAAGAATATAAAATCCTTTTCCTTCAGAGACAGTATTATTTCTATAGAAAAGCATCAGAACACCAGAAGTAAGACAAACTGTGGATTGGTATCAGTGCTTAAATATTTATGACCATGATTTTCTATGACAATGCCAATTTCCAAAGTTTTGGGAACATAACATACTTCTTAATTGGGGCAGGTTGCTGTTTATATAATGCACTGTGTTCAGCAATTATAAACTGTAAGTACAAAGCCAGTAAGTAGTCACTTGATACAGACCCTAAAAAAAATCTTAAAATATTATTTTCTGACACATAAAAATATGAAATCCAAATTCCAACATCTATAAAGTTTTACTGGAATACATTCAAATGATTCATTTCTGTATTGTATGTGATTCTTTTTATGTTACAATTGACAGAGATAAGTGATTTCAAACCCTCAGATTGTTTATAACATTTACTATCTGGTCTTTTACAAAAGAACACTTCAGACTTCTGTTTTAACCATTTGAAAGCACTTACCATTCATTCTCAGTTCTCATACATGTCAAGCAGTTACTACTATAAGCCAGACTCTATGGAAACCACGTGAAAGTTAGACACAGTCTTGATCATAAATATTGACTTTGGCAAGTGAGAAAAAATTGCTTACAGAAATGGTTTGTTGGAAAAATCCGAAGGACCCCATAGAGCAAAGCATGAGGTCAAAAAAAGAGTCATGGAATACAATACTCTTATAGTCACAGAAGAAACCTTTTTATATTATGTGCTTGGAATTAGCTTCTCTACAAATTTTCAATCAGAGTATTATTAGAATCTGGGGTATATACCTTGCAATAACTCAGAAGTTATTCTTGGTGATGTTCACAGGACCATACAGAATGCAGGAGACAGAACTCAAATCAGCTGTGTGCAAGGCAAACACCTTACCTACTAAACTATTATTCTGGCTCCTTGCACCTATCCTGCACAACAAATCAAAGTTATAATCAGGGCAGCAGGCTACTTGTTTTCCAACTTTACAGATCTCCAGACAAATGGAGACCACTATTTTAAAAATACTTGCTCCTTTGTCTACAACATTCCAAGAACTGTATGATTAATTACTTTTACTGAATCATAGATGGCTAATCCCACTGCTTTGTTTTACTTTGCTTTTGAGAAAACCATTCTTGCTAACAAAGAGTTCAATTTGTATCAACAAGATTAACTTTTATTTTTATTAACTAGCCTTACTGGCCAACCACATTGTAGAAAATTCTATAATCTGTAACTAAGCTTATTTACCTTCTGTTCTCTGGCTTAGTGAACTGATTTCTTTACGTCTCAAGGAAACAAAACCAGTATTAATTACAAAAAAAAAAAAAAAAAAAACTGCTCAATCATGACTCCCAAATACATGTTGCTTACCTAAGAATTACAATTCTTGGTAGATGACAGTGGTATGGTAAAGATAAAGATTCGTGAATAGGACCTAAAAACAATCCTTTACTGATTCAAAAGAAAATATGAAACACCTGTAATTAATACCCTGCATCTCTGACCCTAATCTTATGTCTACTTCATCTTTCAGAATTAAGGATCGGCTTGAATAGTTAATTCTTCATAAAAACCATTCTGATAAAGTAGTCACTTGTGAAAACAGTACCTGACAGGCCCTTTGACAGTCAGTCACTTAATATGTATCTAGCATTTTTAGTTCTCTCAGCTAACAGGTAATGACTACCGCTATCTTAACAAAAAAAATAACTAGAAATTAATTTCCTACTTCAACAATCAGACTAGATGTATCTATCTCTAAGGAACTAAGGAATAAAAAAAAAATAGGATACCTGGTATAATCTTTATTATATAGAATAAAAGGATGGTCAATAACTACTTATTTATTGGTCATTCAGAAAGTAATTTTTTAAGATTCTAAATATTTACTAATTATATTGCTTTACTATTGCCCATCTTGCATCAATTTCATATAACTGCTCTATTCATTATTTCTGTTTTATACTTGACTGTTCATGTGTCCCATATTGTTATATACATAAAAAATCACTTAGTTTTACCTTGAATTAAGAATAATTGGCAAATTCTATCTACCATTCCCACAGTATGAACCCCTACTATATGGCAACACAAAGTCTGACAACGAATTCTTTTTTTCTAGAACTACTTTATATAATGTAATAGTACAAAAAAGCCTATAATATTTCCAGGCTGATAGTATATTTCTTTGTAGAATGGGAAGCAGCTGTAGATTTATCTTCTTGAAAAATGAAAGAAACTATGTTAATAGAGGTAGCGACCTTTTTTTTTTTAACTCAATAAAAATTAACTTCTCTTTTGGCTTATCTATGTGTAATTTTCCTAACCAAAGATACTACTGAACAACTGCCATTTCAGTTGATTTCTTTGTGCCAAGCACCATTTGCCCATCTCACCCACAACAGAGGTCTGAAATTTATTTTATATTATTTTATTTTTTTGGTCTTTTGGGTCACACCCAGCAGCGCTCAAGGGTTACTCCTGGCTCTATGCTCAGAAATCACTCCTGGCAGGCTCAGGGATCATATGGGATGCCAGGATTCAAACCACAGTCCTTCTACATGCAAGGCAAATACCTTACCTCCATGCTATCTCTCTGGCCCCAGAGGTTTGAAATATTTTACTGATAAAAATATTTAAGCTGGGGCCAGTGATAGCACAGTGTTTTGGGTCTTTGTTTTGCATGTGGTCAACCAAGGTTCGATTCCAAGCATCCCATATGGTCCCCTGGAGTGATTTCTAAGTGTCGAGCCAGGAATAGCACCTGAGTGCTGCCAGGTATGGCTCAAAAACCAAAAATAAAATGAGAAAAAAAAGATATATATATACATACACATATATACAAGCTAACTACTTAGGCATTAAAGGCCATAGCCCTAAGTAAAAATAATAGTCTCTGGTACCATTTACTCTTTAAATCTATATAGCTTATGCTTGATAACTGTAAAGATATCAATATCTAATATTCAAAATAAAACTAAGCTGAGATCCTACTTTAAATCTTTTATATGCTAACTATACAGTATATTATATGCAAAATAATAAGAGAAGCTTGAAAAAAGCAATTTTTTTTTTTTTTTTGGTTTTTGGGTCACACCCGGCAGTGCTCAGGGGTTACTCCTGGCTCCATGCTCAGAAATTGCTCCTGGCAGGCATGGGGGACCATATGGGGCACCGGGATTCCAACCGATGACCTTTTGCATGAAAGGCAAATGCCTTACCTCAATGCTATCTCCCGGGCCCCGAAAAAAGCAATTTTAAAGAAGTTGTTTCAGAGCAAAATAAATACCCTTAGTAAATGTAAAGTTGCAGATGGATAAATTCTAAACAAACAGAATTTGCCACAAGATTCAATAACCTGTTGTAAATGTTTTAATGTCTGATGTTTTTTTCTTGACACACTCTAAGTTACCATGTATTCACAGTATTTTTTACCATGTATACTATCCATTTTTAAAATATTACTAAGTAGGGGAAAATAAAGTAACTAAAACAATAACAAGATGGGGCCGGAGCAACAGCGCAGCGGTAGGATGTTTGCCTTGCACGCGGCTGGAGCAATTTCTTTTTTTGTTTGTATATTTTTTGTTTGTTTTTGGCCCACACCCGGCGGTGCTCAGGGATTACTCCTGGCTGTCTGCTCAGAAATAGCTCCTGGCAGGCCTGGGGAACCATAAGGGACACCAGGATTCGAACCAAACACCTTTGGTCCTGGATTGGCTGCTTGCAAAGCAAACATCACTGTGCTATCTCTCAGGGTGCCAGGAGCAATTTCTGAGTGCAAAGCCAGGAGTAACCCTTGAGCATCATCGGGTGTGGACCAAAATCCAAAAATGTAAAAAAATAAAAAAAAAAAAAAAACAGAAGACATATAAACTATAATCTGCATAATGGTGTGCAGGCAAGATTCAGAATACAATCAAGAGTATTCAAAGCTACAAAAAATCTTGGTCTCTCTAGCACAAGATGCTGTAATAACCTACTAATGGTCTCAGCTTTTTACTACTACATACCTCCAATAGTTTTCAAATAGCTGCCAAAGTGATCTTAACACATAACCCAGACCTAGTTACTCCTCAAAAAGAAAAAATTCTTTGCTTCCCAGTGCTCTTGGAATTTTACTTCTTAACATCTTTATTTCTTTAAAAAAAAAAAAAAAAGGTTCAACTACTTATTGAACTTAACACTGAGCCAGAAATTGTATAATACTCTACAGGTAACACTGTAAGATTGTCTTTCACAGAGAAGCTGGATAGAGTATACAGAGGGTAGGTTGCTTGCCTTACACACAACTGACATGAGTTCATTTTCTGGCATCCCTGTTAGTCCCCTGATTCCTGCCAGAATAATCTATGAGAGCAGAGTCAGTAGTAAACCCTGAACACCAAGATAATTGTAGTATGAAAGAAAAAAAAAGTAACTTTTCTGATAGAACTTGATTCCTAGTAGTAAAAAGGACACATAATAAATTGGTAAGTAAAATAATCCGATTGTGATGTGTGATATAAAACAAATAGGGTACTTGGGGTCTTGTTTTTTTTAGGATTATGTTTTCCTGTCAGAGAATATAAGACAATTCTTAATTATTTTATTCATTTGATTACTTACTTTAGGATTATAAACTCCATAGAAGTATAATAAAGTCTGTCTTGTTCACTAGTGCATCCCAAAAACTTTAGCACAGTGCCTAGCATTGTTCAATATTTGTTTGTTAAATGAATGACCTATTTAACCCCCTTTTAGAGATGAATAAAATAAAGTCTTCACGGTTACTAAAGGTCAAAAAAGAGTCAGGGGAAAGGGCCAGGGAGATGGTCCAAAGGGCTGCAGGGCATGGTTTGACTCCATAACAATGTACCTGTAATGTCCCCGATGCACAATCTGATGTGATCACCAGTTCAAAGCAAAACATTCAATCCCACAGTAGAAATTTTAGTAAGACTGAAGTTTTATTCCAAACAACTGATTTCAAAACTATTATGGTTTTCAAAGTTTACAGATGTGTACAAAACACATGAAAAATTTTTACATTTTATTCACTTTTTTTAAACACAGAAACATATTAAAAAACAAGGTACTTTAAATACCAACAAAAGTTGGGATTTATACCAATTTCCATTAAATGCATGAGACTTCAAACTCTCTGTAAAGGAATCATGCTAACCTGAATGATCTGTTTTCCCTAACCTCTATTTGGTACTCATTATTGATCTTTCCTTTGGTTGGATAATTTAATCCAAGTATTATTTCTTTCCTAATAATTAGAATGACAGATAATGTAGCATCAATAATAAAAAAACATAATAATATATTCTGCTACTTTATATTACTTTCCTTAGGAATTCTACAGGAAAAAAATGTGATTCCCAATGTGTCTAGAACGTCTAATAAGAATATTATTTTGGGGGAAGGAGGTAAACACATTTTTATCTATTGTGGAAGAACTGAAAGATTTAGGATTCAGGAATGAACAGCATATACCAAGTTCAAAAAAGTTTCTAGGGGCCGGTGAGGTGGTGCTAGAGGTAAGGTGTCTGCCTTGCAAGCGCTAGACAAGGAAGGATAGCGGTTCGATCCCCAGTGTCCCATATGGTCCCCCCTGAGCATCAAATGGGTGTGGCCCAAAAAAAAAAAACAAAAAGCAAAAAAAAAAAGTTTCTAAGTATTTCTATAGAACAATATAATTTATTGCGAGGAAAATGAATCACAGAGATTTCAAAAAAAGATAATTTGGATAGCCACTGTAAACACAATGAGCCACTAGTGCTTAGAATTCTTTTTTGAAATCATAATGAAGATATTCCATCATACAGTAAGAATGTTACATACCCTCATGTTCTTTATGTACTCTTATTTTCCCAACTCTAGCTACATTTTCAGCCAGGCTTATAATCTACATACATGATTGGTCCATAGAATATTTCTAGTTAAAGTGCTTTGAGGAACTGGAGAGACAGAAAAGAAGGGGTAGAATGCTTGCCTTGCACATGGCCAACCCAGATTCAATCCCTAGCATCCCTGATCACCACAAGTGTGGCACAAAAACTAATTTATTGATTTGTTTTTTACATAGCAGTGCTATCATCCTATCTTAATATTGAAGCTACTTTCTGTCCTATATTCCACATATATAAGCTTGGAACATCTAACAGAATTCACATCATCTATTCCCATCTCCTGTTTCCAATTACTTTTCATTGAATGTCAAGTCCTTTTAACTGAAATTATTCTTCAAGTTCTTAAGCTCTTATACATCTTTGCATTTTATATATACACATCTAGATGTGTGTATATGTATATATATATATATATATATATATATGTATATATTCCTCTGGTAGTCAAATTTCTTTCATCTCAACTTGTCTTTCATTCATGATCAAATTTAATTCTTAATAAGATAAATATAATTTTCTATTTCCTACCAAGACATTTTCCCTTAGTATTAAGATCTATTTCCTCTAATATGCCTTTCCCAATGAAAAAAAAAATCCAAGTTCTTCAAAATTACAACTTAATATTGCATTAATACCCTCTGTCTGTCTCTTAACTCATTCAATTGGTACAGGAAGAGAACAAAACTCAGCTAGAGCAAATTCATTTTCTCTTTTGGAACCAGTTTTCCCTATTTTCTGTACTCTCTTTCTTATGGATTAAATTATAAGCATATTTTTTCAGTGTGCATAATGTGTCAAGGTAACTACACAATTTCTTCTTTAAGAGAACTGAAAGAGAACTGGAAATTACTTAATTAGGTCAATATTCTTTGTAAGTTTACAACCCACAGTTGGTCACTGAATTAAACCAAGTTTAAAAGGTTTAATAATAATCAATATTAGTAATAAATTAAAGATATCAAAAATAAATGTACCCTACACAATAAGTTATAGTTATGAAATCACAACATCTGATAAATATACACAATACATATAAATGGAAACTGAGTGAAAAAAAGCAAAATAATTTTTTATTATGGCCGAATGTCAAAACATTTAATAGTTACTAAAACTAAAGATCTAAGATGGCCTATAATACTATACTATTCATATTATATTAAAATAGTTTAGCATCAGGGCCGGAGAGATAGCAGAGCAGTAGGGCGTTTGCCTTGTATACAGTCGATTCAGGACTGATGGTGGTTTGATTCTCAGCATCCCATATGGTACCTGGTGCCAGCCAGGAGCGATTTCTGGGCTCAGAAACAAGAGTAACCCCTGAGCACTGCTGAGTGTGTCTCCCTCCCCCCCCAAAAAAATTAAGGATCAGAAATACACATTTTTAAATGAACTTTTTTTAATTAAATGAAATGTTAATTTAAAATTTAAGAATACTGAAAGTATAATCAGCAAAATCATTTTTTTCATCTTAAAATGTCACTATTGAACTTTAACCTTGAAATTTTAGATCATGCTGCTGCTGACAATACAGCAGAGGGTGTGAAGTCTTAAATCCCAGGTTCAATCCCTAGCACCCAGAAAGATTCACTGTGCACACCAACAAGAGTGATCCTTGAGCACAGAGCCTTCAAATCTGCTGGGTATAGCCCAAAAAACTAACAAAAATTTATAGAATCACAAAAATTTTGAGTAAGAAAAAATATTATAAAACATATTATCCAAATTAATATTTAATACATAAGTGAAAAATTTACATTCAAAAATATTTTTCACTTAATTTAATAGATGGTACTATGAATGAATATTTCTAAAAGCTCAGTCTAATGTGAATACAAGTAAACAATACAAATATTATTTAAATCAAGGATCATTACAAAGTGTTTTAAGGGCCAGAGTACAAATTTAAAATGCTTGCCTTGCATGCAACAGACCCTAGTTTAATTCTTAATATATGGCTGGGCACTGCCAGGGGCCACTTCTGAGCAGAAATGGAGGAATAGCTCTGAAACCTATTAGGTGTGCTCTAAATTCCTTCTCCTTCCCTCCCCTAAAAATGTTTTATCAGAAAAAAGCAATAATCTGGGCTCTAGGATGAAAATATGTCTGAAAAGGTGATACTTCTCAGTCTTCAATATAAGAGTTAGGCTTAAGTGATAGCACATAGGATAGGGAGGGTATCTGCCTTGCATGTGGCTGCTCTGGGTTCAATCCCAGGTACTTCATATGGTCCCCCAAACATGCCAGGCATGATCCCTAAATAGAAAACCAAGAATAAGTCCTGAGCACAACCAAAAACAAACAAAAAATAAAACAGTAATAACATGGACAAAGATGACTTCCAGACATACAAAGCCTGACACATTCATCAAATGAAACTTCATAGCTGAAATATAGAATTCATGATGAGGAGCCATACTAATAGCATAGTATTTAATCTTCAAACCACTCTCTGAAGTAGACACATCCCTATTTTATAAATGGCAAAACTAAACACAAGAGATGAAATCATAGACCCAGGCTTAGTAAAGTTGTAAATCCAGAACATAAATTGAAGATGTCGAACTCTAGATAACTAACTCTATTCAGCCTCCACACCTTAAGTTATTGAAAATTGGTAGGAAACAAACAACAAAGAACCCTGTATGCCTCTACAAAACACTGAAGGTTTATACTAAAGGTGACTTCGTCAGTGAGAAAAATTGTGAGAGTAACATACTCAAATTTACTGTTGATGCAGCCATTTGTGCAGCTATGTACATGAACAGGAAGTAGTAATGATAGGGAGCTAGTTAGTCTTAACTAGAAAGGTTCAATGATTGAAGTAAGTAAAATGATAGGTGAGCTAAATAATGGCAGTGGTGCAAAAAAACTTAAATCTATTTCCACTCCTGTCCACTACAAAAGAACTAATGTCTTCCTGATGTCTGGTCACTAACAGCTAAAGAAATCTAAACTACACTCACTTTAGATTCCTCTATAAAGGGGCCGGGCAGTGGCGCTGAAGGTAAGGTGCCTGCCTTACCGCGCTAGCTTTGGACGGACCGTGGTTCAATCCCCCGTGCCCCATATGGTCCCCCAGGCCAGCCAGGGGCGACTTCTGAGCGCATAGCCAGGAGTAACCCCTGAGCGTCACTGGGTGTGGCCCAAAAACCAAAAAAAAAAAAAAAAAGATTCCTCTATAAAATAAAACCTGAACATTAGATGCACTAGATATATGAAAATGACTAACCAGTTGAAGAAATTAAAGAAAATCAATTATATATGCAATAGTTTTCTTGCCTTCTTTACTACCCTTCTTCCTCTATAGACTGTTCCTGGAACCTTCATGTTCAATAGTCAATTGAAATCAATGTTATGTCTAGACATGACTATTATAACCTAACAGAATTAAATCAAATGTGGTAATAAGTATTCTCTCTGGTCTGCTCAAATTTTGGCTTAAGCAGAAATGATGGATGAATAATAACAAGAGACAAGAGTATTTAAAAATAGTCAAGAGTTAAAAACAAAACTGTTTAAAAGAATAAATTGAAGTCATTTAATTCCATTCATGTGTGTGAGCGTATGTGTATGTTTGTGTGCTCATTCCCAAAACCAACAAACTAAAGAATAGAAAGACCATCTGGGGTCAAATCTCAAACATTCTAAATTCAAAGTTTTCCTTTTATTTGGTGAGGGGGGGCACCCTGTGGTTCTCGGGGTTAGCTTGTTCCTGGCTCTGTTCTCAGGGGATCATCTGTGGTACAGAGGTACTGGGAATTGAACCAATGTAAGCCTCATACAAGGTTTAACTACATACTATCTCTCTGGCCCTATCAATTCAACTGCATTAAACCAGACCAAAATTAAAAGTCTGTTAAGTGTCTGCTAAAAATCATTTCTTTAAGCAAACAAATACAACTTCAAATGAGACTATTAATGCCCCCATGGATCAGGCAAATTTGGGAAACACTGATTTAAACCATGGTGAACACCTGTTGAGCTGCAAAAATAAATGGTTTTACCAGTAAATAGCCTAAAATGCACTAAGCATAGAAGGTACAGAATGGGAAACTGGAGTGGCAAAAAATAGGGCAGAAAATAGGGGTTGAGGGACAAGGAGATATGGAACGGGGATGGGATACTAGAATCAAAGCAAATAGGAAAAATTATGATACTAAACATGGAATCAAAATTGACCAGGTTTATTAACTCCAAAATTACTGTGCAAAAGAGCATGAAAAGTCACAGATTTATGAGACACCTAAAATAGGAACGAGAGTCCCTACCAAAGTTAAAAATATAGGGACAGAGCAATAGCACAGCGGGTAGGGCATTTGCTTTGCATCGGTACAATCTAAATTCAATCCCTGGCATCCCATATAGTCCCCTGAAACTGCCAGGGTAATTTCTGAGTGCAAAGTACCCCCTGAGCACTGCTTGTTGTAGCCCCAAAACATAACAAAACAAAAGTTAAAAACAAATGAATAACATCATTTTGCAATATAAAGCTCAATTTCAAGATAATTAAAACCTCTTTGAAGACAAAGATAATAGTTATAGGAGACAAGGGTCTAGCAGGAGGTCAACCAATCAACTGTTCATTCCCAGTGGATTCCCCATCCCCACGCACTGTTAGAGGTTGTTCCTGAGCACAGAGGTAGAAATAAACCCTGTGAACTGCTTGGTATAATTCAACCCTCCCCTCCCAATATAATTAATAAATAAATAAAATAACTTGCATTAATTAGGCTGATTTTTCCCCCCGTGACATAGTGAGTCTGGTGAACCCTAAAGTGAGCAGCAGAGATATGCAATGGAAAGAAACTACAGAGACAGGCTTATGTGCATACTTTATATAGGAGTAACTTCAAAATTATTACTTAATACTTAATGGAATAGTGCTACTTATTTTAAGAGGCTCACTGTAATTCTTATCCTGGCTGACTACGGTAACTTCTTTAAAACCAGGATTCAAAACATTGTAAATACTTATCAATGATGGTCTAAATTTAAATTTAATCTTAAGAAGGGCAAGGGTTTGCGATAAATAATAAAATATTACTTAGTATTGCTATAATGGTTCTCATAGTAACCAACAGTCAGGCAACGAGTCTCAAAAACATTTAAGACAAAAAACATTTAACATTAAATCACTTTAAACATTTCTTGAAATTAAGGTTATTTACACAAAATTATGGGAACACGTAATAAGAAAAGTAATTCTTATATATGAAACAGAAAACTTCAGGCATTATATTAAACTCACACACAGAAAGAAAACAAGCACCTAAACTAGTGATTTCAAAAATGATAAAATAACTCTAAATAATCTTAAAAATATCCTATAATAAATAGAATCATAAGCAAATACAGTTAAAATTGATACTGATATCGTGATGCAATCATTCCTCATACCCCTGGACATGCTGCCTACATTAAGCATTCCATCAAAAGAACTGCAAATAATTTTTCCTATGTCACAATTTTTAATAATTTTTATTAAAGTAAATGGGATGAAAAGTTATGTAAACCTTATATATTTTCATGAAATCCTCAAGACAAAGTGAACTGGAACTCACTAATACCTTATATATTTACAATCTGGACAAAGCTGATCACAGTTCTCTTACTGATACTGCTTTATTTTCTTAATAAGAAAGAATGATTAGCAGTATCCTATCTACTCTACCCACTAGATGCCAGTAGCACACTCTTCCCTCCTCCTCCTCCACAACTGTAACAAACAAAAATGTCTGTGTGTGTGTGTGTGTGTGTGTGTGTGTGTGTGTGTTTGAGGAGAGAAGACTTAGAGATGGGACAGGAAACAAAACCACCCAAATTTGAAAACCACAAGTAATAATGTATTACTTATATTCTATGAGTAAAACAGTTATTCATAATTGGTTGGAATTGTTTATCTTCTACTAGAATTTGATCACAGATCAATTCTTACTGCCTGTTAGAAAACAGAACATTTTATACTACTTGTTAGCCAAAATTCAATAGAGTCCCAGATTCCCCCTCCAACCACACCTACATTCAACATTCAGTTATTTACATTTTTTTCTCATTTATTAACATATGGACCATACTATTACAGCTCCAAAGCAGTAACCAGAAATCAAAGGAATTCCAACTTAGTCAACATAGTGCATAAACCACAATAGCTACATCACAAGGTAGGTTAAACCAAAATACTAGAAAATTGTCTAATTCACCCTCACATTTTAACAAATTGTGGCTAAAGATTACAAATGACCAATATCTTAACAAAGAAAAAAAAATACTAGAAGCAGACTTGTGTTTGAAACAGAATCTGAGCAAAGATAAGAAGAATGAAACTCAAAATCAAGTAGAATCTGAATACATCTTAGAGAAAGGGAAAACTTGAAAATACTTTTCCCTTGAAAGGGGGAAATTATACATTGGTCATATCCTATAGGAGTAGTCTGCATGATCAGTGTTTGGATAATACCATCAGATGAAAGTGAAAGGTCAAAGTCCACAAAACTCTGATGGCAACAGTAAACATCTTTCCTCAACACCTGAGTTACAACTGCTTTTACTACCGTTCTCCATTTAATTATAAGTCTCTAGAACTCACAAAATTCTGTCGAATCTTGAGAAATTTTTTGTTCTCATGAAAATAGTACTCCCTCATGTTTCCACCATACCAGATTACCTATTACATAGTAAAATAAAGTGGGGGACATACGTTTTTGAGCACATTTTATTCAAAACACCATTAAGAAATCAGAAATTTATTTAAAGTATTTATGTACAAATATAAATTAAAGCCTTACAATTATCTTCAAACAGATCTAGTTTTAGTTCAACTAGGAATGCTTATGTTTAAGAACTATACCACTGTTCCATATCTGCTTAACATAAATTAAATATCTACATGCTCTTTAGCAACAAGATGACTATTTCAAAACCTTAGCTATTAACCTATTTGCCTAGTGAAAACAATCCTACTAGAAACGAAAGCTCAATTCCTTTTACTCTCAATCCAAGCAAAGAAACCTAGAAGATCTGTAGCAACAGCCTGCTCTTCCAAAAGTAATTCCTTGAGACTGCTTAAGAATAATCTCCTTCACCAATTATTGTAACTCAGCTTGGGAAGGGAATAACGTCCACAATTCCTTGGTCAGTGGCCATGATGCCCCTCCTCCTTGAGGGCAGGAGAGCATATAAAGGGATTGAAACAAGAGGAGTTCACCACAACATGCAAAGCAGAGAAGAAAAAGAGTACGACAGGAAAAATAAAAACTAGATGGTGAAGTCATGTCAAAAAGCCAGAAGTTTAATGTTACCCAGGTCTTCATTCATTTCAGACACCATTGTTTATCCTCCTGTGGAGCCATGTACAAAAAGAACTGTCAGCCTGCCTGAAGCATATTCCTTCTTCCATTTAAACAGACATGATTCTTTTGGTTAATCTCTGGCAATGATCGCCATTTCACAACACATTCAGCCCACCCGGAACTGATCAATACAACTACAGACATAAGACTAGACTTTATCCATTTATTTAACCACAAGGAAATGTACCGTTCAGCAAAATTCTATACGTTACAAAAGATTATATGGGGGAGGGGACTGAGGATGCACACACACACACACACACACACACACACACACACACACACTCACACACTCAGGTACACAAAGAAAAGACTACCACCCTCTAATTTCCCTGTGGCAAAGGAGATAAAGACAAGGCAATGAAACCTGTCAATTTGCTCCCCCTCCCTCACAGAATTCTATCTCTCAGCCTAAGTAACTAGATATTGAATTTTATGATAAACACATCCACTGTGACTTAAACACTGTTCTCTACTTCTCTCATGCATCCTAGCATGCCTTTTGAAGCTGAATGCTGTGTTCATTTATGTAATGCCGAATACAAAAGACGAGATAGTTTTCAACCACTGGTTGCAAACCCTGGAAGACGATCACAAAATCCAAATTTCATATCTTGAAAAAAAAAAAAAGCCGAATTCATCTTCCTACCATGGACCCAAAAAAAACCTATTTTTATGGCTACAGCCTAGGTGACAGTTGCAACCATTTCAAATGGGTCATTGCAAGCCGAAAACAATGCCTCGATACAATGCGTTTAAAAGAAGTATTCCGTAGGTAAGCAAAATCCAGGCCAGCAAAGAGCAACATGCATAGACGGTGATGGGAAAGCCAGCAGCACACTGTCAACACACCCGAGGCAAGACCTCTAACACTGGGTTCCCGTGAAGACTCCAGCAGCAGCAACTACAACAACTATTCTTAACGTTGCTGGACGCTCGAGTTGGAGAAAAAAACGTGAAGGGAGATGCAGAGGAGATTGCTTGAGGAATAATGCATTGTTCCTCATGGTCCTACAAATGCAATAGCAAATGACTTGAATCTCGAGAGTCCCCGGGAAAATCACTTCATTTAAAAAAAAAAAAAAAAAGAAGAAGAAGACGATCCCCCCAAATATATATATACATATATATGTAAGTAAATTATTCAAGA
>PVKC010009124.1:0-27242 GCA_004027635.1 Crocidura indochinensis
GGGGTTACTCCTGGCTCCATGCTCAGAAATTGCTCCTGGCAGGCACAGGGGACCATATGGGGCACCGGGATTCGAACCGATGACCTTTTGCATGAAAGGCAAACGCCTTACCTCCATGCTATCTCCCGGGCCCCTCAGGGATCATTTCTATAGTATGTGGCTAAAGAAGTTTCTCTCATCACGTAAAGCACCCAAAGTCATGAGGAGGAGCCAAAGCATTCTATCCTGAGCTTGAACTTGGCTCTAGGTGTCGTTTCTGTGATTCACTTTGACCATTGATGATCGTTCTTCCCATCCTTTAGAAGGGGTAGAGTGAGAGGATGTAGTCTGAGTGTTAAAAGTACAATAAAATTATAAATATATATAATTTTTATTTGCCTACTTGTCAATAATACATTTTAATACATTTTTAGGATATTTAGTATATTAGAGCAAAGTACTTGACATAGTATAATATTAGTGGATTGGTAATCTAACTAGTATTAGAAATTCTTTGGTATTGAAAAAAATTAAGGTTTAGTGTTTTCTATGAAAGAGTTTTTAAAAAATCTGCATTTTACTAAGCTATATAAAATTATATGATTATAGTGTTTTCTATCCCAGTTAAACCAAACATAAAAATGGACGGTACTTTCACAATTCTATTCTCATCTTTATTCAAATACACATAAAGAGAGATTTCTCTAAGTTAAACTAATTTTTTGAATTTTAGTTTAAATTAGAAATAAATACTTACTGATTTGTTGCACTAGACAATGTGTACTCAAATCATCTTCCTAAAAAGATTCATAGGAAGATCTAAAAAGCAAGCATGTTCTCTGATTTGTTTCCCAATAAATTTAAGTTTTATTTGCAGGAATATTGCTTTGTGATTGGACTATCCAATATTTCTATTTTGCTGATGTCATGCTGAGGTGTCAATTAAAGATGACATGTGCAAATCATTTAAAGCCCTAAAGATAAAATGGAAAAGGTTAAGAAATGTAAGGTCATGCCCAAGCAGTTAGGGAAGTAGTAAATGGAAATCATAAAAGGCAGGCAACCCAACCAAAATACATGGTATGAACATTCACTCCCAGATTCAGATTCGTCCTTCAAGTGGGATGCTTATATGCTGGTCTTCATGTAGAATGTGCCATCAAATAAGAAGTTTATTTAAGAAAAGCAACATTAGATTTTGCGTGTTTTTTTTTTCTGAGCAATGTTTTTGTGTTGACAAGGCATATGACCTTGGAAGTATTTTCAAGAAAATCCGATTATTAGAAAAATAAAGATTTTTACTATTTATAGACAAGGATTTTGTGGAATATGTTATAAATGTAACTGCATACTTCATTAAAAATGTATACACTCAAATGTATATACTTCGCCTTGTCTTCTTTCTTGCATTTTTGTCTTCATAAAATAAAAAAGAAATGTATATACTCAATTGTGACAGCACAACATTCCAAGCTATATCATAATTCTATGGAAACTCAGTATAAACAAAATTTGTAAGGGAATGATATAAATTTATAAGGCTATAAAGTTAATCTTGTCTGATTTTGCAATCTAGAACTTCAAATATTTTAAAATTTATTTTGTTTATCTTTATGTCAACATATAAAAGTAAAAAATATTAAAAACTACAAAATATTATTATTTTCTATATACTCTTTATTACAAAATGCATTAAACTTTTTCTAGTTTCAGAAGAAACTAAAAATTCAGACATCATTTTACCACTTAAAATTTACTTTATTATTAGTAGCATAATTGTTAGAATAAATGAGATGATATGATATCATGCTTTTAATTTGATAAATAAAATATGAGTTTAATACAAAACAGCTTTATAAATTAAAAGGTGGTATAAGAAATACCAGGAGGATGGCTGCAATAATATACAGTTGGTAGGATACTGGCCTTGCATGTGATCTATGTAGATTCAAACATTAGCACCCCATATGGTACCTGAGCTTGCCAGAAATGATCCTGAACAGAGAGCCACATTAAATGTCCCCAAAACAACAATAATTATAGTTCTTATAGCAAGGTGTTTATTTCAGAGCTCTCAATGGGTCAATTTATATGCTTGTTTACAGTAAGTAAAAGTTTATTTACAGAAATAACTACACTGAGAACTATCATAACAATGTCAATGAGTGAGGGACTTAGAAAGCCTATCTCAAATACAGGCAGGGTGGGAAACTGAGATGGGCATTGGTGATGGGAATATTGCACTGGTGAAAGGGAGTGTTCTTTTATGACTGAAACCCAACTAAAATAATGTTTGCCATCACTGTATTTGAATAAAGATATTACTTTAAAAATTGCAAGTCAAAATTATTTTATTTTAGAAAAATATTTAAAGAATATAGATTACGAATAAAAATTATATGACTTTTTGGAGCCAAATTGGTAGTTCACTTGCCTGGCACAAGATTGACTAAGGTGCCATCCCTGGCCTCCATTTTGTCTTTTGCGCCTACAAGAGTAATTCCCCAAAGATAGAGCCAGGAATAAATCCAAACCACAACTGAATGTGTTCAAAAATCAAAACAAGTTAAAAATTACAATGTGTGTAAATAAAATTTTGTTGAAATTAGCTAATAATATTGACACATTTTTCTATGGCTGCTTACACAAAATAACAGCAGTTGAATGGTTATGGCTTGCAATATTTAAATATTTAGTGTTTTAACCTTATAACAGAAAAATTGATTGAACTCTAAAATAAAACATGATGGATCACTATTTTCTCTTCTGAAACATGGAATTTGTATAGTGAAATAAAGGAATATTTTGTCTATCTCCAGGAATGACTTTTTAAGCAATTTTTATTTTGACCAGAAAATATTTCACAGTAATATTTTAGGCATATGGTGACATTGAATCGGGGCATTCTCACCACCAGTGTTGTCCTTCCTCCACCCGTGTTACCAACATGCATCCAATATCCCCCTTCTTTGCCCCTGGAACTGCTGGAATAAGTGGTCCCTTCTATGTCTAGCTTGTTGTTGACTGTGTATCGATTCTGCTGTCTTTGGCTTTGCATTTGGTGTTTAAGTCCGATTATTTGTTTATCTCTACTCAATGTTCATATGCCTGCTTTGTCTTGGTACCGTCCTTTATTTAACCCTCATTTTATGAAGCAGAACAAGATGATTCAAGTAATGCGGTTCTGTTTGAAGGGGAAAAGGGGGGAGGCAAAAATTAAAGAAGCAAAAACCAGTGGGAGTCCATGTAGAGATTATGGATATCAATTTAAGAGAAGAGAGGGAAAAAGAAAAAACATAACAACACAAAAAATCAGACAAGAAAAGAAAAACAAAAACACAAAAGAAATCAAACAAAAAAATCCAGAGAAGCACCACAGCAAAACAACCAAACAATAACAATGATCCCAAAATAAAAACAAAACTAATAAAAAAAACAACTGAAAAAAACAAACAACAAAAAAATTGTGTTTTTTTTCGTAAGCACAGTAAATATTCGGGATATTAGAAAGGGAATTATCTTGGCCTAAGAGATACAGGGTTTCTCTGCCCTTGAGGCATATTATTATGGGAATAACAACAGGCTCCGTACATGCTCTTTTACTCACCCCTATGTCTTTTTGTGGTGTCTGGAAACTTTCCGCTCAGTCATGGATGGTATAATCCTATGTACCTAGAGATCTTGGTATTTGCACAGGTCATAGGATGGAGTCTAGTACTGAGTCTATCTATATTGTTCTAAAAGTTCTGTTCCATCACTGTTATTTTGATCAGTCTTTTGTAGTTGGTGGTCTTGGTTTTTGGACCCATCCTAGACTATCCTAGGATAGTCTTTCGTTATGTATCCAGAAGTTTTGCTCAGTTGCAGAAGTCTCAGTCAGAACTCTGGAGAGATCTTGGTTGTTGTACAGATCTTAGACCAAAGCCTATGTTAGGGTCTTTCGTATTGATACAGGGTAAGTTCTGCCCATTCATGTTTGTCACAGACTTCTGTAGTTAGTGAGGATCTTGGCTTTTGCACAGCTCAAAGGATGACGTGTCTTCTGATTTCATCTTATTGTTAAGTAGTGAGATAAGAAAACCTGCTCTTTATCAAATTATTGCCATTTCCTCATCCATATCAAAACTGGCACATGTTGGTTTCAGAGCAGTATTAAAAATGTCCCAGAGGGAGTTTGTTTCCTGGAGCTATTGCAGAGAACTGTGTCGGTTCTATGTCTGAGATCTAGGATTTGAGGTTGGACAGCTGCTGTATAATTACAGTCTAAGTTGGGTCCACGTGACATATGTTCAAGATGGGAGTACCCCTATATTGTAAAATTTAAGAATTCTTATCTCTAGTAGATAAGAGCTTGCTTCTATATGTAAAATGTCCCCTTTTTTAGTATGCCTTTGCAAAAAGAAATTATATTATATTGTTGGTGCATTTGGGGAACAATTTTAAGGAATACAGAATAGTACCTTAAGGAATTGAAGGAAAAATAAAAGTGGTATGCACATTTCTCCATTAAACAAAATGTGTTCATTTTTTGCAGATCTTTCAGATTGACTACAAAATCTTTTGGATTTGCTATGTTTGAAGAGAGGCATGGTATGACTATTTTACTAACAATAGGTTAAAATTGTTTTAATTTCTACTTGAAATGTTAATAAGATTTTCTTTAAGTGTAATATTAATCAATTTCAAAGAAAATGTAGCAGCTAACTGAGAAATAAAAATTATAAATAATATTACCTAGAGAAACCATAAAAAAGATTAGTCCTAGAAGGATTTTATAAGGCAAAATTTTAAAACAAATTTGGCTTAATTTTCTATGGAATAAATCATACATATATAATTGTTCATTTTGAGTATAATTTATAAAATATATACCACCATTTACCAGTGCACCTTTCCATCATCAATGTCCCCAGATTCTATCTCTCAACTCCGCCATTGCTCTGGGGCAAGTATTTTAATTTATCTTCTCTTGTCAATTTGACACTGTTATTTGCAATATTGCTGATTAAGGGGTACTATGTATATCATTTTATCTGCTTTTAGCGATTAGTTCATGTCCCAGAAATGAAGTCCCAAATGTCATTGTCATAGTGGACACTTCTCTACCCTATCTGCAATCATTGCTTTTTGTGGCAAGTTTTCTACCATGTACTTGTCTTCCTGGCTCTCATCTTTATTCTCTCTGGATATTATAATCATACGGCCTTTTATTTTTATTGTATCTCACAACTGAGTGAAATTATTCTATGTTTATCCCTTTGCCTCTGATTCATTTCACTCAACAGAATAATCTATCTATCTATCTATCTATCTATCTATCTATCTATCTATCTATCTATCTATCTATCTATCTATCTATCTATCCAGATATAAACAAGTTTAATTACTTCATAGGTCTCTTATACAAATACATTAATACTCTGTCATTACAATATTATGTGTACCAAAAACATGGACCGTTTGTCTGAAGGGTGAGAAGTTAAAATAGAAACATATTGAAGACAATGTTGTTGTTCTGGAACTACATTTAGATATGCTTAAGAACTACACCAAGTTTTCTCAGAAGCTTTTTTTTTTGGAGGTGCTCAGAGAACAATATGGAAACAGAAAGAGAATTTGGTCTCCATAGAGAAAAGGAATTTCTTTTATTTATTTATTTATTTATTTATTATTATTATTATTTTTTGGTTTTGGGGTGACAACCGGCAGTGCTCAGGGGATACTCCTGGCTCCATGCTCAGAAATTGCTCCTGGCAGGCATGGGAGACCATAAGGGTCACCGGGATTCGAACCGATGACCATTTGCATGAAAGGCAAACGCCTTAGCTCCATGCTATCTTCCGGGCCCCGAGAAATGGAATTTCTATGCAATGTCTTTCTCTCTCACTCATTTCCTTCCTTCCTTCCCTCCCTCTTTCCTTCCTACCATCAACCACTCTTCCTCTCTTCCTCCATCCCATCCACTCTCCTTTCTTTTCTTTTTTCCTTCCATGCTTTATTCCTATTTTCATTCCTCTCTTTCCATCCCACACACTTCCTTTTTTCTTCCTTCTTTTCTATCTTTCTTCCTTTTTCTTCTTTCTTTCCTCACTTCCTCTCTTCATCTCTTCTTTCCTCTCAAACTTTCTTCCTTCTGGACTCCCTCCCTTCCTTCCTATCTTCCTGCCTGCCTTCCTTCTGTCTTCCCTTCCTCCTTTTCTTCTCCCTTTCTCCCTCTCTTCCTCCCCTCCTTTCCTCTAACTCCTTTCCTTCCTCCTATCTCCCCTTCTTTCCCTTTTCCTTTCTTCCTTCTTACCTTCCCTCCTTCCTTCCTACTTTTCTTCCTCCTTATCTTTCTTCCTTCCTTTTTTCTTTTTGCTCCTTCTTTCTTCTCTTTCTCCCAAACTTCATTACTTCTTCCCTCCCTCCTTTCCTATACCAAACTTTCTCCCTCCATCTTTTCCTTTCTTTCTTTTTCCATCCCTCCCTAATTTCTCCCATTCACCTTTACTTCTTCCTTCATTTTACCTTCTACCCTCCATCCTTCCTTTCTTCCTTCCTTCCCTCCCTCCTCCTTTCTTCCATCCCTCTTTCTCCCTTCCTTTTTTCCTTTTCTCCTCCTATTCTGACTTTCTTCCCTCTTTCCTGCCTGCCTCCCTCCCTCCTTACTTTCCTCCTTCCCTCCTTCCTTTTTCCCTTGAACCCTCCTTTCTTTCCTCCCTCCATCCTTCTTTCCTTTCTCTCTTCCTTCCTTCTTTCTTTTCTTCTCCTTACTTCCCTCCTTCCTTACCTCCTATTCCCCCTTTTTTTTCCTGCCTTTCTTAATTCCTGCCTTTATTTTTTCTCCCAATAGTTCCACTTCTGCTATAGCTAATTTTAGGTGTTTTGTTTCTTTATAATGTTTTATCTTTTAAAATTATAACATTTTCTATGCTGAGTTGGAAGAAAAAATATAACATGGATTTATAGCATACTTTTTTTTTTTCTAGACAACAGAGGTTTTGTTGTTTTTGACTATATTTTGGCTTTGTTTTAGGAAAATGGTGTTGTGCTTTAATCCAGAGGTGATATGCTTCTTAAACAGAAATATTATTTGGATATTTTCTAAGCCATAGAATAAGTATTATAATAAGTGTAAATTTATATAATTATAAAATTCAGGTCACTAGAGAAAAAACTTTAGTTACATATTCTCTCCATCTACATTAAAAATGGGTCTTGGGAATTTCTGTGATGATCAAATACAATGACATTATATATCAACATATTTACCACTATTTTAATTATGCCATCTGAAATAAAACAACAAAGATTATTTAATAAACTTCAAAAGCTATATATGTTCTGAGCTTAGCATATAAGTCAAATTTTGTAAAAATTCTTTTGTTATATTAAAAATATCTCAGTAATGATAATTCCCAATCATTCATTTATCTCCTTTAATGTCTTTATATTTTAATGTTTTTCTCATTGCTATATATTATTTAAAATAATTTTCATTGAAATATCATAGTTTATAATACTAATAAGTTATCTTAAAATTTCAAAGCATTTATCAATATCTCTACCATTATTTCAAATTCTGATCTCATTTCAATCACCCAACCTCCTAAATTCCCAGCTTTTTTGTCTCATTGTTTTCATTGGACATTATCTAATATCTTCCATAGTTTTTAAGTGCATAATTTTATTCAACAACTTTCAACTGTTTAAAAGTCAAACCTGTTTTCAAAATATTGTCAAATTTCCACCATGTATTCCCAGGTTCCTTCTCTTTCCCCTCATCCTCACCACAATTTACTTTTTTAATTATTACTTTATTCAAACACTGTGGTTTACAAGTTATTTCATAGTAAAGTTGTTTATAACTTTTTTTAGGTTTTTTTTGGGGGGGTCACACCCGGCAGTGCTCAGGGGTTACTCCTGACTCCATGCTCAGAAATTGCTCCTGGCAGGCACGGGGGACCATATGGGGCACCGGGATTCGAACCGATGACCTTTTGCATGAAAGGCAAACGCCTTACCTCCATGCTATCTCCTGGGCCCCTGTTTATAACTTTTAACAACATTTCAACCATGATTGTTCCATCTGCTCCCACCCTGGTGCCTGCTCTCTTGACAGGCAATAATGATATAAAATGCCTACATATTATTATTTATTATTATTTATATCAAAATATTATAGTAACTTTTCAGATCCCTATGAATTATTTATTCATTATTTATTTAATTTATTTAATTTAATTAATAAATTTATTATTTATTTAATTTAAGCACTATTGTCACAGTTTTTTCATAATAAAGTTTTTTTCAGATAAAGTTATTCATGATTGAGTTATAGTCATACAATATACCACAACTTTCACAAATGTGCATTCTCAGCAGTGGCCCATTTTCCATCTCACTCTTCCTGATGCTTTCTCCTCTGCCTGTCTCTAGGGCATATGTTGTTGTTGTTTTTGTTGTTGTTTTTCTTCTTTCTTTTTGTTCTTCTTGTACTTCTTGTTGATGTTATTGTTGTTCTTCCTTCTTTAACTCTCTTCCTATTTCTTGCTTCCTTTTCCTTTTATTTTAGACACATAGTGCATAATATTCTACTGCTCCAATGATCTCAGTTTCATTTTCTTTCTTTTTTTTTTCCTCAGTTTCATTTTCACCCACTATCCCCACCTGACTCTGGAGCTGGAATTTTAATTTTATCTCACTCCCTTTACTTTTATTACACTGTGTTTTTCACTATTGCCAATTATTGGGTACAATGCATATATCCCTTTTCAGCACATAGGTCTTGCCCAAAGTGATCAGTTTCAACTAGCACTGTTAGAATAGACTGTTCACTCCTTTAACTGTATTCAACATTCTTTGTGGCAAGCTTCCTACCATGAAATAGTCTTTCTAATCCTCATCTCTGTTGTCTTTGGATATTATTACCATAATAACTATTATTTTTCTTATACCCCAGAAATGAGTAAGATTATTTTGTTTCTCCTTCTTCCTCTGACTCAATTTACTATATATATTAACTTCCTTTTTCATTCATGTATAAAAAAAATTCAAGACTTCATATTTCCTAACAGCTGTGTAGTATTCCATTGTGTACTTATACCTCTGTTTCTTTATCTATTGTCAGAAACTCGGGTTATTTCCAGTTTCAGACTATTTTAAATATTTTGTGGTGAACATTTGAATGCAGAAGGCTTTCTGAATGATCTTTTTGGGTTTCTCTATACATCCCTATGAGTGGTATTGCTGGATCATATGGAAGCTTATATTCTTGTATTTTTGAGGAATATCTATATTTTTTTGCATAAGGGCTGGACCAGTGTACATACTCACCATAAATAAATGAGAGTCCCATTCTCCTTATATCAGTACCTGTACTGGTTCTTCGTGTTCTTTATTAGGTGTGCTGGTCTCTGTGGTGTGAGATGATACCTCATTGTTGTTTTGATCAACAACTCCTGATGATTATTGATGTAGAGAATATTTTATAATGTGTCTTTTGGCTATCTCATTTTCTTTTTTGTTTTTTGTTTTTTTTTGTTTGTTTGTTTTTGGGTCACACCCGGCAGTGCTCAGGGATTACTCCTGGCTCCATGCTCAGAAATCGCTCCAGGCAGCCATGGGGGACCATATGGGGCACCAGGATTCGAACCGATGACCTTTTTGCATGAAAGGCAAACACCTTACCTCCATGCTATCTCCCGGGCCCCTATCTCATTTTCTTCTTTGAGAAAATGTCTATTCAATCCTTTCATTATAGGATGACGTTAGATGTTAGTTAAGTTGCTAAGTTCTTTCAATAGAATATATATTAAAAACATATCTGATGGATAAAGGGTGAAGAGTTTATTTTTTCTTTCCATGCATAGTCTTTTTATCCTCTCACTTTCATTTGAAGTGCAGAAGATGCTCAGTTTATGAAAATCCATATGTTTATCTTTGATTCCAGTTGCTTGGACATTGGTGTTTCTCTTTGATGAAGTCCTTAACTTCAATGTCACAGAATGTTCTCATGTCTTTTTCTTCTATGATCCTTATGGTTTCAGATATGACATCAAGGTCTTTCATCCATTTTGATTTGACCTTCATGTATGGTATTATTCAGGGGCCTGAGTTCACTTTTTTTGGAAAGTAGTTGACCATTTTCCCCCAAAACCATTTGTTGAAGAGTATTTTCTTGCTCCATTTTGAATTTATTTTTTATCAAAGTATTGAAAAATAAAATGTAGTCTTATATATGTTTCTATTTAACTATTCACCCTCCAGACAAACTGTCCATGTTTTTGTATACATATTATTAAAATGATAGAATATTACTGTACTTGTACAAGAAACATATGGAGTCATTTAATTTACCTATACCTGGGTGTATGTATAGATTTTTATGCAAATTGCAATGAATCAGAGGGAGAGGGATAAATATAGAATAATCTCACTCAGTTGTGAGATACTATTAAAATAAAAGGCAGTATGATTATATTATTCAGAGAGATTAAAATGATATATACCTAGGTTCAATATAAGAATATTCAAGACTATTCTACTGATCTGATGGTCTCACTTTATTACAATACCATGCTATTTAATGAATACTGTTTATAGTATAATTTAAGGTTGACAAAGTGATACTTTTCATCTTTTGCCCAAGAATGCTTTAGCTATTTATGTATGCTTATTGTTACAAATGTATTTAATGTGTGTTTGATTAATTTATTTGAAAAATATCTTGGGTACTCATATAGGGATTGCATTAAATATGTTCAATGCTTTGAGATGTATCACCATTTTAGTTATATTTATCATTCCACTCCATGAACAAGATTTATGACTTCATTTAGTTTTGTTCTCTTTTATTTCTTGTAGCAATGTTTTGGAGCTTTATTTGATTTGGTTATTCAATTATTTAGTTAAGTGGATTCCAAGAGACTTGTTTTTGTAAATATCACTTGCGTATTGAATTATTTTTAATCTTTTTTCATTTTTCAATATTTGTATATTAAAAACCCACATAAGCCTTTTGTTATAGGAACTTATGCATATTTTTTCTAAGTATAATATCACATCATCTGTAAACAGTGAGAACTTGTCTGTTTTCCTTCCATTCTGGATTCACTTAATATATTTTACTTGCCTTATCACTACAGCAATTAATTCCAGTACAACATTGAACAAAAGTGGTGAGGGGGACAACGTTCTCTTGTTCTAGATCTTAGAGGAAACACTTTTAATTTTTCACCTCTGAGTATAATGTTTGCCATTGGCTTGGAAATTGAGCTCCCATTTGATCCAGCTATTCCACTCCTCAGGATATACCCTAGGAACACAAAAATACAATACAAAACCCCCTTCCTCACACCTATATTTATCACAGCACTAGTCACAATAGCCAGGCTCTGGAAACAACCAAGATGCCCTTCAACAGATGAATGGCTAAAGAAACTGTGGTCCATATACACAATGGAATATTATGCAGCCATCAGGAGAGATGAAGTCATGAAACTTTCCTGTACATGGGTGTACATGGAATCTACCATGCTGAGTGAAATAAGTCAGAGGGAGAGAGAGAGATGCAGAATAGTCTCACTCATCTATGGGTTTTGAGAAAAATAAAAGTTATTTTTGCACCAATCCTCAGAGACAATGGGAGGAGGGCTGGAACTTCCAGCTCACTTCATGAAGCACACCACAAAGAGTGGTGAGTGCAGTTATAGAAATAACTACAGAGAGAACTACTCTAATCATGTGAATGAATGAGAGAACTGGAAAGCCTGTCTGGAGTACAGGTGGGGAAGGTTAGGAGGGAGGGAGATTTGGGACGTTGGTGTTGGGAATGTTGCATTGGTGAAAGGGGTGTTCCTTACATGACTGAAACCTAATCACAACCATATATGTAATCAAGATCTTTAAATAAAGGAAAAAAACAATAAAAGTTAACAAAATAAATAAATAAATGACCTTGACTATATTGAGAAAATTTCCTTGAATTTCCATCTTGTTAAGTTTGTATAATGAACAGTTATTATTAAATAATAATTAAATAATAATTATTATTAATAAATAAATAATAATTGAATAAATTAAATTAAATAATTAATAATAAATAAATAATAATAGATAATAATTTCCCCACACCTATTGATCTGATCATATGGTATTTTTCCTTTTATTGATATGATATTTTAAATTGACTTGCCTATATTAAACTATCATGTATCTTTTGGATGAATTCTACTTGGTCATGTTTTATAACTTTTTTAAGTTGTTGGATTCTACTTGCTAGTATTTTTTGAGGATCTTTGTATCTAATTTCATCAACGATATTGACCTGTGATTCACTTTTTTATGGTATATTGCCTGCTTTTGTTATCAGGATGATGATAACTTCATAGAAAGTACTTGGGATTACTTATATTTCTATAATTTCCTGGAGAAACCTTAAAAGAATTAGCAGCATTTCAAAAATCTTTAAATATTTGAAGAAATTAACTAATAAAAACATAATTGACTGGAATTCTATTTTGGAAAAGCTTTATTTCAACCTTTCTAATAGGGTATTTCTCATAATATATTCAAGATAATCACATTCAACCTTGGGAGATTATAGGAGTCCAAGAACTTATCCATTTCTTCCAGTTCTCTTGTTTTGTGTCAGGAAACTTCTCAAAGTAATCTCTGATTATTCTTTGAATTTCTGTATTATCAGTAATGACCTCCACCTTTCCATTTCTGATATAAATTAATGACTTATCTACTCTCTTTTTTTGTGAGTCTTGCTAATGACTATTGATCTTGTTTATTTTTTTGAAGAATCAATTTTTGCTTTAATAAAACTTTGAGTTTTTTTGGTGTCCAGTTTATTAATTTCTGCACTACAGTTTATTATTCCTTCTGCCTGCCTATATTTGGTTCCTTTTATTGGTCTTTTGCCAATTCTTTAATGCAATTTTGTGCATTAAGTAATTTATGTAGATCCTTTATTCCTATGGATGAATGATTGCAAAGCTATACATTTTCCTCTCAATATGGCTTTTTTGTGTCCCACAATTTTTGATAATTCATGTATTTGTTCTTATTTACTTCCAGGTATCTTTTGATTTCCTCTTTTATTTCTTGTCTGACCCATTTCTTTAGTTGTGAGCTATTTAATTTTCAGATCTTAAAGTATTTCCTCTGTGTCCATTTGTAATTCACTTCCAACTTCAGTGCATCATGATCTGAAAAGACATTTGATACAATATCTAACCTCTTGTTTTTATGGACATATCAGTATATGAGTCTCTGTTGATATTGTGCCATGTGCATTTGAGAAGAATGCATATCAAAGCTTTTAGGTATGAAGAACCCTATAAATTTACTTCTCTCCTTCATTTCTTCCTGCAAAACCAATATATCCTTGTTAAGTATTATCTTGCTTGACCCATTAAAAGGTAATAGGGAGGTCATGAATTCTCACTATTATTGTATTGTTATTGAGGCTTTCTGGGATGGCGGGAGTTGAACCACCACTGGACCCGAGTCTGCTGCTTGCAAGTCAAATGCCTTACGTCTGTGCTATCTCTCTGGCCCTTATTTGAATTTTTTTTATTCTATTCTCATATTCTCTGAGTCTTATGGGCTCTTGGTTTCATGGGTTGAGTCATTTGAAGTCTTAATAATTTCTTAAAGTCCTAATCAGAGGAATTATATAGGTAGTTGATTTGATTGAGTCTTCAGAACTAGCATTTTTAGTGACAAGGTGTTTTAGGGTTCTGAGTTGTTTTCCCATTGTGACATTTATAGTGTGGTGTTTTTTATGTATTGTGATGGGACTCTCTGACCAGAAGAAATGCTAAGGAATGAAGATAGTGACCCTACTCTTGCTAGTCTCACTCACTTCAGTTCAATTCAAAATCCATTGTTGTATTCAATAGTTTACCTATGACAGAAATAATAATATATTTATCTTTATTTTTCCTATATTTTAGATAAGTATTTTGAATATTTAAATTTTTCAGCTGTAATGTTTCATATAACATTGCATATGATAATTTTTGGAAATATTAACTAATGTTTAAATAATGGAAATTTTATCAAATTACTGGAAGCTATAGTCATTGCATAAGTATACTTATATATTTTATTTAATTTGAGATAAGGTCAGCATATATTCTTTTTGATAATGCATTCTACAGTTTCTTCTTTGTGAAAATATATGTCAATATACAAAAACATAGACATATAATACTTATGTTTATTACATATTAAAATAAAAAGAAGATATTTTACTAGCTTATTTTCTCTTCTCATCTCATATAGTAATGTTAAAAGCTAAAATTTGGGGGAGAGTCAAAAAGACATCTAAAAGTGCTCAGGTGTTACACTGGCTTTTTGTTTAGAGATCACTTCTGGCAGATAGATTAGAGACAATCTTTGATGCCAGGGATAAAATCTAGGTTAACTGAATGCCAAGCATGTACTCTAGACGCTGTAATATCTTTATTCTGATATGCTATATTATTTTCCTTATCTGTAAAACCCAAACTATATTTATTAATGAATATCTTATATCATGTTATCATCATAATTCCCTGTTTCAAATAATTCACTAAAAGTCCTTTCAAGTAATATATGCTATTGAAAAGTTTTAATGGTTAATTCATCTTGCAATATTAGTGGTATTTTCAACTCATTTTGTAATTTCTAAGTGACAGTATTATTCTGGTACATAAGTATTCTCTGTAGAGCCATTTTTATAATATTGGGGCACCAGAGCACTGTGGGTAGGTTGTAGTCTCTATCCCTCAGAAGATTTTATATTCTATCATTCTTGAAACATAGGTATAATAACACTTCCCCAGGAAATACATATAAAATACACATATCCTCACTTTATACTTTCTGAACACATCCAAAGGAGCAATACTGTATCCTGATATAGAAATACACATAAAAATGATATATACTTGGTTTGTTGATTAAGTCCCAGTGAAATATAATCTGGATTACTGCTTTAGCTAATGATGTGGTGGTTGATGGCAGTGAGGGAGGTTTTGGAAACGTCCTGCACTGCTGGGTAAAGTCATGAGCTGAGATCAGTTCTTGAGCCATAGTCTACTTCAAAGTTGATTCTGGTCACCAGTGGCAGTACATGGTGATGAAATGTTGAAAGGTGTGGGGGGTGAGGGGTGGGCATGTGGAGTGAAGTGGTGTTCCAGGGCACAAAGGATGTTGAGACGTAGATTTAAAGGGGCTTGGTAGAGAAAGCAACAGATCTGGGAAAAGTGAGCATAAGGAAATAATGGAATGGTTTTGTTGAGTGGCAGGCAGAAATGAACCAAGGTAAAATGGCTCTGTACAACACACACAGACATCATGTACAACACAAATGGACATAAGAGTAACATAAAGATGGATACCACACACACACGCATGCTCATGCTCATAATACATTGTTGATCTATCAGTATGTTAAAGCTTTAAAACTAACCCATCTAGGGTAGTAAATGGAAATGAATGAAAGTGCTTCATAAATATAAAGATGCAAAAAAAAGGGGGGGCTGGGTGGTGGCGCTGGAGGTAAGGTGCCTGCCTTACCGCGCTAGCCTTGGACGGACCATGGTTCGATCCCCCGTGCCCCATATGGTCCCCCAGGCCAGGGGCGACTTCTGAGCGCATAGCCAGGAGTAACCCCTGAGCAAAACTGGGTGTGGCCCAAAAACCAAAAAAAATAAAAATAAATAAATAAATAAATATAAAGATGGCAAGTAAGATGATGAGGAAATTTTAAGGTAGTTATTGTCATATCTAATTCATAGCAATCACAGATAGTGCGGGTAGACTTAGCAGTAAAGCATCATAGATTAGAACATCATACATTCCCACCACCATTGTCCCAAATCTCCCTCCATCCCACCCCACCCCCACCTGTACTCTAGACAGGCTTTCCATTCCCTCATTCATTCATTCACATGATTATGGTAGTTCTCAGTGTAGTTGTTTCTATAACTGCACTTACCATTCTTTGTGGTGAGCTTCATGAAGAGAGCTGGAAGTTCCAGCCCTCCTCTCATTGTCTCTGAGGATTGTTGCAAAGATGACTTTTATTTTTCTTAAAACTGATAGATGAGTGAGACTATTTTGCATCTCTCTCTCTCCCTCTGACTTATTTCACTCAGCATAATAGACTCCATGTGTACATCCATGTATAGGAAAATTTCATGACTTCATCTCTCCTGATGGCTGCATAATATTCCATTGTGTATATGTACCACAGTTTCTTTAGTCATTCGTCCATTGAAGGGCATCTTAGTTGTTTCCAGAGCCTATTGTGAATAGTGCTGCAACAAATATAGGTTTGAGGAAGGGATTTTTGTACTGTATTCTTGTGTTCCTAGGGTATATCCCTAGGAATGGAACAGCTGGGTCGAATGGGAGCTCAATTTCCAGTTTTGGGAGGAATCTCCATATCGCTTTCCATAGAGGTTGGACTAGATGGCATTTCCACCAGCAGTGGATAAGAGTTCTTTTCTCTACACATCCCCGCCAGCACCAATTGTTCTCATTCTTTGTGATGTGTGCCAATCTCTGTGCTGTGAGATGATATCTCATCGTTGTTTTGATTTGCATCTCCCTGATGATCAGTGATGAGGAGCACATTTTCACATGCCTTTTGGCCATTTGTATTCCTTTTTTTATCAAAGTGTCTGTTCATTTCTTCTCCCCATTTTTTGATGGGATTAGATTATTTTTTCTTGTGTCGCAACCATATCTGTAATCAAGATGTTTAAATAAATTTTAAAAAATGTCAAAAAAATTAAAAATAACTTTGGTGCATGATGCTAGCAAAAATATAATCAAAATATACACTTGTCTATATTCTAAATATAAACAAAATATAAACAAAATATACACTTATTTATATTCTAAATAAAGAATTTGCAGAATATTCAGAACTAGTAGAATGTTCTGAGACGTGCACCAGTCTAATAAAAATTGCCTTTGAATAATATTACAAGACACACATATATCAGTGGTTGAACATATATTAACACCTCCTAAATGAAAGAAAAATAAAAACAAATTGTTCATTGTTATGAACACATAACAAGAGTAATTGCAAATAAATTGCAAATTTTTTCTCTGGGACGTTTTGTACAACCTAAAGGTCAGGAGTTTCAACAAAAACACAACACCTATTTACGATGAGAGTTCAAAGAAGTCAGTGGCTCAATGAAAATTTCGGTGACTTATTTAGCCTATGAACATCTTATTTCATTTAAAAAGAGGTTCTTTTTATCTAGGAAAGAAGTAACACAAAGATTATTATTACATTAATGGATATTTTGATTGTTCATCTAAGAGGTTAACTGTCCCTCCAATAAACCCACTTACTTCAGCCTTCCTGTATTTATAAAACAAAACAAAAAAAGAACATCATATATCATATCAAATCAATTGGCTTTTCAATATCCTGTCTAAAGCATATACAAAAGTTTTTATCTTAAATTCCTAAAAGCCCTTATAAAGAACACTGTAATAAGAGTTAAGAGTACTGAGTACTGTGGCACAAGGCTAGAATATCCAGTTCCTTTCTCATAGACTACTATGAATAAAACATTAGAATATTATTGCAGACATACCTAATTTGAAAATAAGTGGCCAAAACATTCCTTTTTTTTGTTTGTTTTTTGGGCCACACCCAGTAACGCTCAGGGGTTACTCATGGTTATGCACTCAGAAATTGCTCCTGGCTTGCGGGACCAAATGGACGCCAGGGGATCAAACCGTGATCCGTCCCAGGATAACACAGGCATGGAAGGCACCTTACCTCTAGCGCCACCATGCCGGCTCCCAAAGCATTCTTATATTGAGCACTTAATGAGAATTTAGAAAACTGATCACTGTAATGAGAGTCTAGGGTGTCCAAGTTATTTCCTTATGGATGTCTGTGAACAAAAATATTAGAATATTTTTGCAGACTTAATTTGAAAATACATTGCCAAACCATTCTTATAATAAAGTACCTTAATGAGAATCCATAGCATCCTAATTCCTTTCCATAGATTTCAATAGACAAAAACATTAGAACATTATTGCAAATACCTTTTATTTATTTATTTATTTATTTTTTTGGTTCTTGGGCCACACCCAGTGACACTCAGGGGTTACTCCTGGCTATGAGCTCAGAAGTCGCCCCTGGCCTGGGGGACCATATGGGGCACGGGGGATCGAACCGAGGTCCGTCCAAGGCTAGCGCGGTAAGGCAGGCACCTTACCTTCAGCGCCACCACCCGGCCCCGCAAATCCTTTTAAATGGCAATTACTTGATAGCATGCTTTGACTTATACAGTTATATCTGTTGCTCTTGATCCCCCTGTAGTATAAAAAATGATATAAATTGCTAAGGATTTCACAGGAAAAAAATGAGGATATATCAAAACTTCATGATAATCTAACTTTAACCAGTATTGTTTTGCTGCATTTCTTACAATAGGCAGTATAATGGCTACTGTTTAGTTCACCATAGTGATTCAAAACAGAAAATAAGTTTTATTTTTTCAAGTTGTTCTTTGAATCAATAACATATTGTAAAAATAGCATCAAGATTTTACAAGAATAAGTTCACATATGTCTATAAATTTTGCTTCTACCTGACCTAGAAGGAAAATTGTTTCAAATGTATTGAAAGCACAGGTAATAACTTCAAAAGTTGTATGTTATTTGGAGAATCCAGCTAAGCTCTGCAGTAATTGAATAAAACATGTTGTTATCTGTCAGTTTTTCTTCTTTGGATAATAATCTGATGTACCTGTAATGTCCATTTACATGTGGATGCTAGTGGCAGAGATAGATGCATAAAAGTCTCACATATCTGAGACTTTTGTGACAGGAAAGGCACTTGTCTATAGATTTAAATTTACCTGTAAAAATGTAGCAATAATAGACTCATTGAACATCTTTTGTCTCTGCCAAAAATGGTCTACAGCTTTCATGTCATCAGGATGATTATTATTTTCCTCTTATGTCTTTTCTTACTAATGGCTTTATTCAGTTTTCAAGGAGACCATTTGTCAGAAATAAAAGATCACCCAATGGGCAGGGGAGTCAAAAGGCAAGGATCTTTCAAGAAACTCTTCCCACTGAGGTTAGTCTTTGACATATAAAGAGGAAGCCATTTTTATTTAGGGTGAAAATCAGTTTACCAACAACATGGGGTAGGAAAAGGAAGATAGTAAGAAGATGTATAAGAAAAAATATATAGAGAGTGAGTGGAGGCATGGGACCTGTTTGCCAGTCCCAAGTGCTGAAAGGCGCGGGGGCGGAGTTGTGAGTGGAGCTGCAGGGCCTGTTTGCAGCCGGTCCCAAGTGCTGGAAGGTGCACGGTTGGGGTGAGTGAGTGGAGACACAGGACGTGTTTGCCAGTTCCAAGTGCTGGAAGGCGCCGGGGCGGAGGTGTGAGTGGAGGCGCCAGACCTGTTTGCAGCAGGTCCCAAGTGCTGGTAGGTATGAGGGTGGGACTGAGGGAGTGAGTGGAGGCGCAGGACCTGTTGGCAGCTGGTCCCAAGTGCTGGAAGGTGTGTGGGCGGCCATAATCCAGAGAAGACACCCAAGACATAGGTGACAAAAGTGGACTAAAATTGGAAGGCACTACCACATCAATAAATGCAAAGAAATATGGGTAAACTAAGGAGGAATCTAACATCTGGAGATACAGAGAGAAACCCTAGCAAGTTTCCAAGCCCTCCAAAATGCACAGATCCATTGGAAGAAAATATAAAACCAGCCATGAGAAAGGAAATTGAGCCATTATAAAGGAATTGAAAGAAACACTAGCCACCGAGTACAAGAATTCCATGAAGGAACAAATCAGCCAAATTAAAGAAGAACTGTCAAAGAATATGAAAGATAGCATACAAAAGGAAGTAAACGAGTTAAAAGAAACCATAGCAAGCCAAATGAGCAGGATTGCAGAGATGGAGAAGCACATTGAACAAGTCGAACGAAAACTGCAAACAAAAAATGACCAAAAAACCAGCAAGGAAATTAAAAGCAAAGCACTGGAAGGAAAAGTCCAGTATCTAATGAACAAAGATAAGATAAATAACCAAAGAATTGTGGGTATACCAGAAGGGGAGGAAATATGGAAAGAGGAAGAACAAGTATTAAGGGAAATAATAACAGAAAACTTTCCCACCCTCTGGAAAGATGATTCAGTGCATCCAGGAGGTGAAGAGAGTCTTAATAAAATAGATCCTAATAAACCAACACCAAGACATATAGTAGTCCAAATGGCAAAAAAAAAGAGAGAGAGAGAGAGATGATCTCCTTAAAGCAATAAGAGAGAAAAAAGAACCCTCAAATACAAAGGAAGGGACATAAGAATCAAACCAGATCTCCCATTTGAAATAATTCAAGCAAGAAGACAGTGGAATGACATATTTAAATGCCTGAATGAAAAAATTTTCCAACCTAGGGTCCAATATCCAGCAAAACTCTCATTCATATGGGAAGACAGACTAAAAGCATTCTCAAGCATAAATGAACTTACATTATTTGCGCAAACAAAACCGACCCTAAACAACCTACTCAGAGACAAATTACACAATCTAAACCCCCGATTGTAACAACAACCACCCTAAGCAACACAACAGCACAACAGTCCTCTCTATCAATAATCTCCCTAAATGTTAACGGACTAATCTCTCCCATTATGAGAGACAGTAGAAAACTAGATTAGAAAACATAAACCAGACTTCTGCTGCCTGCAAGAAACACACCTACAACTACAGGACAAGCACAGGCTTAGAATAAAAGGATGGAAATTAGTTATTCAGGCTAAACAAAAAAGATCAGGGACAGCCATTCTCATATCAGACCAAATTCCATTCAACCTCAAAAAAAGTGATCAGGGACAAAGAGGGACACTACTTACTGATCAGGGGAACACTAGATCAAGAAGTACTAACCCTGATCAGTATATATGCACCTAATGTAGAGCCAGCAAAATATGTGAGGCAACTGCTTGCAAACCTGGAGAAACACATGAAGGGAAATGTGATAATTGTGGTAGATCTCAATACTCCACTATCACCACTGGGCAGATTCACCAAACAGAAAAACAGCAAAGACATAAGAGTCCTAAATGAAAAATTAGAAGATCTAGGGCTAATAGACTTTTATAGAACCCTCCATTCCCAGAAAACAGAATACACATTCTTCTCAAGCCCACATGGAACCTTCTCCAGAATAGACCATATCCTAGGATACAAATCTGACCTATATAAGATCACAAATGTAAGGATCATTAGAAGCACCCTATCAGATCACTATGCAACAGAGGTCAAAATTGATTGCAAGAGGAAACAATGGAGAAAAACTAATACCTGGAGACTAAACAACATGCTGCTCAGTAACAGCTGGATCAAAGAGCAAATCAAGGAAGAAATAAAAAGATTCCTTGAGACAAACGATAATGAAGAGTCAACTTGTCAAAATCTGTAGGACACAGCAAAAGCAGTACTTAGGGGTAAACTCATAGTAATACAGGCCTGTGTCAAGAAACAGGAAAATGACAAAACCAACGGTTTAAAGGATCACCTCAAGGAATTAGAACAATAGCAGCAAAAAATCCAACCACAACCAGAAGGCAAGAAATAATAAAAAACCAGAGCAGAAATAAACAACATAGAAACTAAGAAAACAATACAAAAAAATCAATGAGACCAGGAGATAGTTTTTTGAAAAAATAAAAACAAGATAGACAAACCACTGGCAAAACTCACTAAAAAAAGAGAGAAAATACCCAAATCAGTAGGATCACAAATAAAAGGGGAGAGATTACAACAGAACCCCAAGAAATACAACATATCATGAGATCATATAATGAACAACTATACTCAGTTAGGCTAGAGAACCCAGTAGAAATTGACAGATTCCTGGAAGAATACCATCCTCCCAGACTGGAAAAGGAAGACCTAGAAAGCCTAAATAGACCAATCACTTCAGAGGAAATTGAAGAGGTAATTAAGAAACTCACTAAGAACAAAAGTCCAGGTCCAGACGGATATACAGGGGAATTCTTTCAAATATTCCGAGAAGACTTGCTACCACTTTTCCACAGGCTCTTCCAAACCATTGAAGAAACAGGAATCCTCCCCAAGTCCTTTTATGAGGCTAATATCACACTCATTCCCAAAGATGGCAAAGACACCACCAAAAAGAAAACTACAGACCAATCTCACTAATGAACACAGATGCAAAGATACTAAACAAAATTTTAGCAAATCGAATCCAGCACTTTATCAAAAAGATCATACATCATGACCAAGTGGGTTTCATCCCAGGAATGCAAGGATGGTTCAACATACGGAAATCAATCAACATCATACATCACATCAACAACAAGAAAGATAAAAACCACATGATCATATCAGTCATTGCAGAGAAGGCGTTTGACAAAATCCAACACCCTTTCATGTTGAAAACTCTCAGCAAAATAGGGTTAGAGGGAACGCTCCTCAAGATAGTTACAGCTATCTATGAAAAGCCCAGAGTCAACATTATCCTTAATGGTGAAAAACTAGAAGCATTCCCACTAAACTCAGGAACTAGACAAGGCTGTCCTCTCTCTCTCTCCACTCTTATTCAATATAATCTTAGAAGTCTTAGCTATAGCAATTCGACAAGAGACAGACATCAAAGGAATCCAAATTGGGAAAGAAGAACTCAAACTATCTCTCTTTGCAGATGATACGATGATATACATCGAAAACCCTAAAGAGTCCACAGTAAAACTTCTAGAGACAATTAACCAATACAGCAAAGTGGCTGGGTACAATGTCAGTACACAAAAGACAGTGGCATTTCTCTACACAAATAATGAAGTTGAGGAGAGAGAGATAAAAAATACAACTCCATTTAAAATAGTATTAAAAAATATAAATTACCTAGAAATCAACCTTACAAGGGAAACTTCAAAACACTCCAGAAAGAAATTGAAGAGTATCTAAGGAAATGGAAGAACATCCCATGCTCATGGGTAGGTAGAATCAACATAGTCAAAATGACTATCCTACCCAAACTACTATATATATTCAATGCAATCCCTATCCAAATTCAGACATCATTCTTTAAAGAATTAGAACAATCAATCATAAAATTCATCTGGAACCACAAAAGACCCAGGATAGCTAAACATATACTAAAAAACAGGAAGCTAGGTGGCATCTGGCTACCTAACCTGAAGCTATACTATAAACCCACAGTGATCAAAACACCATGGTACTGGTACATGGACAGAGCCTCTACCAGTGGATTAGAACAGAATTTCCAGACATAAACCCCCAGATATACAGTCAACTAATATTTGACAAAAGAACCAAGAACTTGAAATGGAACAAAGAAAGTTTTTTCAACAAATGGTGTTGATACAAATGAAAAACCACATGTAAGAAATTCAAAATTGACCCATACCTCACTCCTTATACAAAAAATCAACTCAAAATGGATCAAAGACCTCGAAATTAGACCCGAATTTATAAAGTTTATAGAGAATAAAATAGGTAGAACACTTGAAGACTTATATATCAGAAAGGTCTTCAAGGACGAAGCACCAATGGCAAGAACTTTAGCTTCAAACATAAACAAATGGATTACATTTAACTAAAAAGCTTCTGCATGGCAAAAGAAACCCTACTTAACACAAGAAGACAGTTAACTGACTGGGAAAAATCTTTTCACTCAACATATCAGATAAAGGGCTGATATCCAGAATATACAAAACACTCAGAAAGCTGACCCCCCCCAATAAAAAACAACAAAGCTATAAATAAATGGGAAGACGAAATGAATAGACACTTCTCGGAGGAAGACTGAAAGATGGCCAACAAACACATGAAAACATGCTCACCTTCATTCATCATCAGAGAAATCCAAATCAAAACAACAATGAGGTACCACCTTACACCAGTGAGAATGGCTCACTTCAAAAATAATAGGAACAACCTCTCTTGGCGGGGATGCGGTATGAAAGGCACTCTCATCCACTGCTGGTGGGAATGCCCCCTAGTACAACACCTATGGAGAACAGTCTGGAGAGTGCTCAAGGAACTCAGAACTGAGCTGCCATTTGACCCAGCAATTGCTCTCCTAGGTATCTACCCCCAAGTTGGAAGGACATTCATCCCAAAGTTTGTGTGCACCCCACTATTTATCGCAGCACTAAGTATAATAGCCAAGTCCTGGAACCAACCTCGATGTCCAACAACAGATGAGTGAATCATTAAGATGTGGTATCTATACACAATGGAATACTACAGGGCAGTCAGAAATGATACAATCATGGACTTTGCGGCAACGTATATGGACCTAGAACATATTATGTTAAACAAGTAGGTCAGAAGACGAAGGATAAACAGAGAATGATAGCACTATTCTGAAACACCTAGAACATATACCTTATATAAAACAAATACTCAACAACCAAATAACAGGGTTTATCAGGGTAGAAACTCCAAACACTATAACAGCCAACATACACCGGGGAGCAGTGCCTAAAACACATGAAAGAAGAACAACACAAATTCTAGACTACACACTGTACCACAAAGAAACCAGCAACAGTAGAAACTGCAGGTATGTAACCAGCCTTCTACTACAAAGACTCATAATAATCCCTCAGGGATCTTATACAAGATTACAGGTAAAGAATACCATGGGAAATCACTGACCTCAACGAAAGTATCCCACAACAATAAGTTTTAATGACTTAATCTTACTATATTTAAAATAACCTCTCAGCTTTTCTGTCCACAAGCGTTCTTCGATACAAAGTGCGGACAAACTAAGATGGCATCTTGGGGCCTAGTCACACGAGATACCATACCCAACTTGCACTACGAGAATGTCCCGAGAAAACTCTTTAACATACACTTTATCTCTTGGTTATACCTCCTTTTAGGGTTTGAAACACATGACCAGCCAGAATATCGAATCAGCAACTGTGATCTACAGACTCATTCTACAGGCCTTACTTATTGAACACATTCAAGCAAACTAGCATTCCCTTGCCCTTTGCTCCTCTCTTCTCACTGCCTTCTTTTTTTATTCTTTCTTCTTCTCTTTTTTCTTTTTAATGTATCTTCTCTTTTCTTCTTTCCTACCCCTTCCATATACTTTCTCCTTTCCCCCCTTTGGAAATCCGACTATCCCTTACCTCCTCAATCCCATCGAGATTTCCCACCTTATTAAAACCCTTCACCCTCAGTTCTCGATCCATTAGGCATCAAGACTGACCTACCCCAACGAACCAGTGCCCTGCACCCAACCGAAGGGCCACCCAGTTAAAGCCACACCTCCTCCCTGGCAAGAAAAGGCAACCAACTCCCCACTGACTCAAGCTGCACAGCCCTCCTTACCAACTCTACCTAATGTGGACTGTTACTTAAAACCAGACTTATCTCTAAAAGTACCCCCAAAACAAGAACTCTTCCCAGGACTTCCCTGCTGCAAAACTTTTGCCAATCTCAAGAAATTCAAGTTGTGTGATGAAAAGGTGCCCGGGAACCCACACACCACAAGGAAATCTCAAAAGACAATGGGGAAACCTATCCTTCCATCATAAGTATAATATCTGTATTGCACTACATCTCTACCTGCTTTTTCCCAAATGTAAGACAATCTATAGAATCATTTTGTCCCTTTAATTACTTTGTTATTTCATTTTTTAAAATCCTTATTCCTCATATATATATTTACTTCTATTTTTATCTTTCTTGGGTGTGAGACCTGTTTCTGTTTTCTTTTTTTTTTCCACCCCCAAATGCACTGGCAATATAATGTAGCACCACTTCCCCCTGGAAAGACACACTAAATAAAGGGGAAACCTTAAATATTAAAATGTGCTCTTATCTACTGGGGATAAGAACTCATATTTGTTTACAATACAGGGACATCTCCCACCTTGAAAATATGTCACGTGCACTCTACTTGGACCCCAGTTGATTAGAAACCATCTGTCCAGCCCTGAACCCTGGATCCCAGACATAGAAACGACACAGTTCTTCACGACAGCTAAAGGAAACAAATCCCATCCGGGACATCCTTAATGCTGCTCGGACACCAACAAGTGCCATCTCTAATATGATATCCTGATGAGGAAAATGAGAACAACTTTACCTAAGAGCAGGTTATCCTACCCCTCTAGCTGGCAATAAGACTTTTCACCCCTTGGTCCTTCCAAAAGCCAAGATGGCGATTTTACAGATGACTGGTTGATAGAACCACGACTGGACTGTATGTATCCTGTGACCAATAAAAAGCCCTAGTCTAGGGTTCAACTAAGACCTCCACAACAACCATGATTTCCAGTTCCAAATGTCTGTCTGAGACAATTTCAATGGAGTGTGTCTTCTGGAACCATAATGAAAGACGCTAGCCTGGGCTCCACCCTAGGATCAGTGCAAAGACCAAGATCACCAACCACAGAAGACATATTAAAATGACACAGAGGGAACAGAACTTCTAAAACCACAAAGAAAGGCTTCATCATAAGTTCCACCCCTTGACCTGTGCAGATACTGCGATCTCTAGATACAGAGACCTGATTTGATCACCCAGGATGGAGAAGAAGTCTTCGAAACATCACGAAAGCACCAAGGGGAGAGTAAACAAACTTGAACGGAGTCTATAGTTGATCCCATGACAATATACTCCAAGGGTGGAGAAACCCTATATCTTGTAGGCCAAGAAATTCCTTTTCGAATGACCCTAATATTTATTGTGCCTATGCAGGAGGGGGAAAATGGCAAAAAGCACAAAACAACTTTTTCTGTATTTATCTATCTACTATTTGCCAATTTCTTTGTTTTGGTGTGGTTATTGAAGTTATTGTCTCCATTTATATTTATTTTTTTCTCTCTTTATGTGCTCAGCCACGTTTTTTTAATTTATTTTTATCTCAAGACCATGGATTTTATGTGTTGCTTATCTTTATTGTTGGAGTGCTCACTGGTTATTTTATTTGACACTTCTTTTTGCACTGTTGAGGTGTTTCACCTTCTTTTTCCCCTTTGTCTCTCAACGAGATGATGAGAGCCTCTAGAAGGACTCCGCCCATTTTTGGCGTATTTGATTTTTATCCCAGTTTATCACTTTTCTCTTCTTCAAACAAAACCACATAACTGGAACTATCTAGTCCCACCTCCCAGTTAGAGGGGGAAATAAGGGAAGTACCAAGACCAAACAAGTATAAGACCACTAAGTTGTAAGCTAGGCACAGAGGGGACCACCTATTCTGGCAGCCC
>PVKC010009125.1:0-27424 GCA_004027635.1 Crocidura indochinensis
GGCAGTGCTCAGGGGTTACTCCTGGCTCCATGCTCAGAAATTGCTCCTGGCAGGCACGGGAATGTAGTTGGGTTTTAGGTATAAACAGAATACCCCCCTTCACCGGTGCAACATTCCCACCACCAATGCCCTCTTCCTCCCCCACCCCTGCCTGTATTCAAAACAGGCATTCTACTCTCATTCTCTAACATTGTCATGCTAGTTGTTAGTGTAGTTATTTCCCTAACAGAGTTCACTCATGAGCTTCAAAGTGTGAGCTGGTACTTCCAGCTCTTTCAGCATTTAACTCTATTGTCTCTGGGCCTTATTACAGTAATGTATTTAATTTTTCTTAAAACACATAGATGAGTGAGACTATTCTGTGTCTATCTCTCTCCCTCTGACTTATTTACTTAACAAAATAGATTCCAAATACATCCACGTGTAGAAAAATTTCATGATTTCATCTCTCCTGAAGGCTGCATAATATTCCATTTTGTATGTACCACGGTTTCTTTAGGCATTCATCTGTTGTAAGGCATCTTGGTTGTTTCCAGAGTTTGGCTATTATAAATAGCACTACAATGAATATTGGTGTGAGGAAAGGATTTTTGAATTGTATTTTTGTATTCTTAGGGTATATCCCTAGGAGTGGAATAGCTGGATCATATGGGATTTTAATTTCCAGTTTTTTGAGGAATCTCCCTATTGTTTCCAATAAAGGATGGAATAAATAGCATTCCCACCAGCAGTGAATAAGAATTTCTTTCTCTCCACCTCTATGCCAGCACTGAGTATTCTTGTTTTTTGTCTTTTGTGCCTGTTTCCGTGCTGTGAGATGGTACTCATTATAGTTTTGATTTGCATCTCCCTGATAATTAGTAGTGTGGAGCATTTTTTCATGTGTCTTTTGGCCATTTGTAATTTTATTGACAAAGTATCTGTTCATTTCTTCTCCCCATTTTTTGATGGGTTTTATGTTTTTTCTTATTTTTTTTGTAGTTTTTTGGGTCACACCCGGCAGTGCTCAGGGGTTACTCCTGGCTCCATGCTCAGAAATTGCTCCTGGCAGGCACGGGGGACCATATGGGGCACCGGGATTCGAACCGATGACCTTTTGCATGAAAGGCAAACGCCCTACCTCCATGCTATCTCCCGGGCCCCTGTTTTTTCTTATTAAGTTCTGTCTGTACCTTGTAGATTTTGGAGATTAGCCCCTTGTCTGATGGGTATTTGGTAGTTTCTCCCATTCAGTGAGTGGCTTTTGTATTTTAGGCACTATTTCCTGTGAAGTGCAGAAGCTTCTCAGCTTAATATATTCCTATTTGTTTATCTCTGCTTCCTTTTGTTTGGAGAGTGCTGTTTCCTCCTTGAAGATGCCTTTACTCTCAATGTCATAGAGTGTTTGACCTACATGTTGTTCTATTTACCCTTTGGTATCAAGCCTGATATCAAGGTGTTTAATCCATTTGGATTTAATCTTTGTGTATGACGTTAGATGGGGTTCTGAGTTCCCTTTTTTGTAAGTGGCTAACCAGTTGCGCCAATACTACTTGTTGAAGAGGCTTTCCTTACTCCCTTTTGGATTTCTTGCCCCTTAATCAAAGATTAGTTGATCGCATGCCTGGGGAATATTATCTGAATACTCAAGTCAATTCCATGATCTGAGAATCTGTCTTTATTCCAATACATGTGTTTTGATAACTATTTCTTTGCAATAGAGTTTAAAATTGGGGAAAGTAATGCCTCCCATATTTCTTTTCCTAAGTATTACTCTAGCTATATAGGTGTTTATTCTTCCAAATAAATTTCAGAAGTCTTTGATCCACTTGTTTCACGAATACCATGGAATCTTTAGAGGGATTGAATTAAATCTGTACAATACTTTGGGGAATATTACCATTTTAATGATATTAATTCAGCCAATCCATGAGCAGGTTATGTGTCTCCATTTTCTTGTGTCTTCTCTTATTTCTTGAAGCAGTGTTTTGCAGTTTTCTTTGTTAGGTCCTTCGCCTCTTTAGTTAGGTTGACCCCAAGATATTTGATTTTGTGGGGCACTAATGTGAATGGTATTGTTTTCTTAATGTTCATTTCTTCTCTATCATTATTAGTGTATAAGGCCATTGACTTTAACATGTTAATTTTGTAGCCTGACACTTTGCTATATAAATCTATGGTTTCTAGAAGATTTTTGGCAGATTCTTTTAGGTTTTCTAAATATATTATCATGTCATCTGCAAACAGTGACTGCAAACAGCTTGACTTCTTCCTTACCTATCTGGATTCCCTTGATATCTTTTTCTTGCCTAATTGCTATGGCAAGTACTTCCAATACTATGTTGAATAGCAATGGTGAGAGAGGGCACCCTTGTCTTGTACCAGATTTTAGGGAAAAGGCTTTAATTTATCTCCATAATTAATACTATTTTCCATTGGCTTGTGGTTGATGGCCTTGACTATATTGAGAAAAGTTCCTTTCATTTCCATCTTGATGAGGGTTTTTTTTTAATCAAGAATGGATATTGGTCCTTATCAAATGATTTTCTGCATCTATTGATATGATCACATGGATTTTTTCTTTTCGTTGATATGATATATTATGTTGATTGACTTATGAATGTAAAACCTTCCTTGCATTCCTAGGATGAAACCTACTTTGTCATAGTGAATGACCTTCTTGATGATGCAATAAATTCTATTTGTGAGAATTTTGTTGAGGATCTTTGCATCTGTGCTCATCATGGAGATTGGTCTGTAATTTTCGTTTTTGGCAGCATCTCTGTCTTATTTCATATCAAGGTGATGTTAGCTTCAAAGAAACTATTTGGACATGTTCCTGTTTCTTCAATTTTATTAAAACTAAAATTTTTAATGATTTCTAACATGTGCATGCAGATGTAACTCTCCTTCCACATAATATGAAATGATAATCATGCATAATTGTATGCCATGTTGGAAATTACTTAATCAGACAGTTTTATAAAAAGATGTAAAGGGGGGCCCAGGAGATAGCATGGAGGTGAGCCGTTTGCCTTTCATGCAAAAGGTCATTGATTCTAATCCCGGTGCCCCATATGGTCCCCCGTGCCTGCCAGGAACAATTTCTAAGCATGGAGCCAGGAGTAACCCCTGAGCACTGCCGGGTGTGACCCAAAAACCAAAAAAAAAAAAAGATGTAAAGGATGTTACATGATAAAAGTATATGTGTTTTTTGCTGGGAAAATGGGTGGAGGGAGGACAATTCTGGTGATGGGAAAGGCCTTGATGCATTGTCACTATGAACCTTAAATATTACTGTGAAAGATTTGTTATTCACTTTTTGGTTACAATAAAAATTAATTTAAAGTATATATATGTTTTTGTTTTGACTTTAATGTATATAGTTTCTAATATTCTTCATTCCCTTGTTAGAGTCATGTTTATATCTGTGATTATTAACCTTTTAATTGCCAAATATAATGATAATTATAATACATCTTATTACTTATAATACTTATAATAATGTGAATCTGATAAAGATCTGTTTAAGAAAAAATAAAAAGGTTCATTCAAACCTTTATTTTTGAAATATTTTTGGTTTAAAATATTAAACTATAAAATAATTTTAAACTTAAAGATACGTTATACTTGTATTGCTTTACATAAAATATGCTATAAAGGTTTCTTTTATTTTTTCTGTATATAGTTAAGAATTATAGTTATCTTTACCTATAAACAATTTTTATGTCTTTGAAATATTTCTTGATTTGCACTGAGAGTGTGTTTCTTGAAATTTCTGAGTTTTAGTTTATATCCTTCATAAAAACTGGAAAAAATTTAACTATCATTTTTAAACTATTTTTCTAGCCTCATTTCACCCATAAGAATTCCACTCACATATTATACAGTATTATTCCATAAATTCCTGGTGCTATATTAACTTTAATTCTAATCATATTTTAATTAGATAATTTTAAAATAATTATTGAATTGAGTTTTTCTATAGCACATCTTCAATTCTTTTTTCCTGTCTTCAATTCATTTGTTTACACTGACCATATCAAGCATCTTTTCTTAATAGCCACAGACACATATTTCACCACTAGAGTTTGAGTTGCAAATATCAATAGCTAAAATTTAGAACACATGGATTACTCTTATAATAGCTCTTATTGTGTATAAAAATTCTGACATCTGTGCAATTCTGGGTTAGTTTTAATTGGTTCATTTCCTCTTCATTATGAATTACATCTTCCTCCTTATTTTCATATCCAGGAATTTATATTCATGCTAGATATCATAAAACTCAACTATATATATTTGGTTTCCTTGAAAACTTTTGAGACCAAAATTAAATTTTTAGTCTGAAGTTAAATTATAGCAATTATTTGATACTTTGGAGCATGCTTTTTAAATTTGCTTGGCAAGACTAGAGCCTTGTTTAACCTGAGGGTTAATTATCCATCCACCAGATAGAATTGAATGTTCTGGATAGTTTAGTCAATGTTTCATTCATCATGGGTTTTGCGCATAGGAATGATGACCAGAGGCAACTTTTTCTGCAGCCTGGCATTTGTCATTTGAGCACATGGAGCTGTGTCAAATGCAGGTGTTCTAGTAGAAAAACAACGGGGAGACTTTAGTAAGCAAGAATGCATTACATGACTTAGAATCACTGTTGAGAAGATATTCATAACGGTGTGGATACATTTATAGCTGTCTCCCCAAAGTGATAAGTAATAAAACCCAAGCCAGCCTTCCAGTTATCCTTCCTCTACATTTGCATCTTTGTTTTATGTGTGTTCAGAAGAGTGGAAATTTTGATGGGAGTAAAAGAATATTTTTCTTCCACAACAAGTGTTGCTCAGGGTTACTTCTGGCTCTGTGCTCAGAGATTACTTCTGGAGGAACTCTAGGAAGTATATTTGGTGCCAAGGGTCAAACCTGAGTTAACTGCATGCAAGACAAATACCCTACCTTTTGTACTAAATCTTCAATCCCAACAAGTAATTTATTTTATGAAGTCTCTGGTAATAGTAGTTCTCCAGTTTTGTTTTAATTTTAAGTTTTTCCCCCTAATATACTTGGCAGAAGTGTTCTAAATTTAGAAAAGGGTTAGAGAAAAAACTACAATGCTCCTGACCTGAATTGATCCCCAGAAATGAAAGCTACAGCCTAGAAATAATTTAGAACCTTCAAAATGCTTGTAACCTTGAACATTGATTAGTTGAGTATGATTCAAGGTACGGGACCTGTGTTCCCTGATTGTTTTTCTGAAACTACCCAAAGAAACCTCCTATAAGGGGCTGGAATGATACACAATGGGTAGGGATCTGCCTTGCACATGGAGGACCAGGATTTGATCCTTAGCATTCTATATATCTCCTAAGTCTTCTAGGAATACTTACTCAATGCAGAGCCTGGAGTAACAACTGAACACTGCAGAGGTGTGGGCCCACCCCCAACCCCAATATACATACACACCCTTCTATATTACCTTTGCACCCATTGGGTTATAGATTATTTTAATCTAACTATTATATAATATATATATATATATATATATATATACGCACACAAGCAGGAATTTCAAGAGTTAGTTTGTTGTGTCCCATTTTTTTAGTCTTGAGAGGTACATTTTTCTTAGCTATTCATTAAAACTATAGCTGCTATCTTATTCTTAAAAATAAATTACTACTTTTCATTCAAGTAACAAACTTTAAAAACTTGCCTAACACAAGTTGCATTATAATACTACCTCATGAAAGTTATGAATAGATCTTGAGTTGTACTTGGCACCACTGAATTTAAGATAAACTCCCTTGATTCCCTTGATTTCTTATGTTATTGTGATAGTAGAATTTTTATGATTTGCTTTTTTTAAAGCTTTATTTGCTGTTAATGTTTAAACAGAAATAAACATAATTTTCATAATTTCAACCCCCTTGTATACTTTTACAAACAAAATAATTCTATCCTTGGAGAGATAGCACAGTGATAGGGAAGTTGCCTTGTATGCAGTCAATTTAGGATCAACAGTGGTTCAAATTCTGGCATCCTATGTGGTCCCTTGTCTGCCAGGAGTGATTTTTGAGCTCAGAGCCAGGAATAATCCCTAACACAAAACAAAAACAAAACAAAACAAAAATAGTCCATCCTGAAAATTTCAAAAGTCTAACATTTTGATAGTCTCCCTTATTACATCTAGTAGATCTAAAGAAACATACTCCATGAACTTCCAACTTTTATTATTGCAATAGCATGGCATTGTAATATTTTATTTTTAAGCACTGAGCTATAATCAGGACTTATGTCTGGCTTTGTACTTGAGAATTACCCTTAATAGTGTTCGGGAGACAATATTGAGTATATGGAGTACCAAGGATCAAATACAAGTTAGTTGCATGCAAGACAAGCACTCTAGTTGCTGTCCTCTCTCTTACCTCTTGTATTTTAACATTATTATGTTTGCCTCATTGTAAAACAGTATCTTACACATCTACTAAAAAGTAATAACTCAAAATTTTCCTCTGATGTTATAATAGGTACACAGATTACTCCGTAAATTACATTTAACTATAAGATGGCTCTCTGTGTGGGAAAATATATTCTGTAAGTATTTGGATTTCAGAGAACATCAAATACAAATAGAACTTTTATGTGTAATGCATAAACAAAGCACATCTTTTTCTCTACTAGGAAACACTGCACCCATATTTTCCAATTTCTCTTCAGGGAATAATGCAATTAGGTCTAGTTAGATTATCAATATTCTTCCAGGAAATGCCCCAATATTCTCTTTAAATGAAGGTAATCTAAAAATTCACACAACAATAATTTTAATTTCTTTGATTTCCTTCTCTTGCCTGATTGCTAGTGTTGGGACTTCTAATACTATATCAAATAAGAGTGGAGACAATGAACATCCTTACCTAGTGTCTGACTTCAGTGGAAATGCTTTCATTTTACATTATTAAAAGTAATGTTGCCTTCTGTTTTTTATAGATAGCTGTTACTATTTTGAGGATGGTTCCTTATGCATCTTTTTTGCTGATGGTTTTAATCATGAATACATGTTGGATCTTGTCAAAATCTTTCTCTGCATCGATTGATATGATGATATGATGTGATCATATAATTGATTGATGTTCTCTATGATGTTGTTTGACTTGCATATATTGAACACGCCTACATCCCTGGGAGAAAATCTACTTGGTCATGATGTATAATTTTTCTGATGTGAATTGGATTCAGTTTGCTAAGATTTTATTGAGGATTTTGCATCAATATTCATCAGTGAAATTGGTCTGTAGTTTTCTTTCTTGGTAGTATCTCTGTCAGCTTTGGGAGGTGAGGGAAACTGTTGGCATTGGTGGTATGAAATGTGCTCTGGTGGAGGTTGTTGTATATGTATGACTGTAACTCAATGATTAACAAATTTGTTCATAAATAAAACTGTGGTAAGAACATTTTCTAACTAATATCTTACTTACTAATATCTTATAGTGACAGAAATACTGTAGTAATTCCCTGAACTATGTACCTTTTCTTAAACGAACTAGCCGTCCTATCCTTGCTGGCAAGAGTCAAAGAATGCATGAGCAAAAGCTACTAGAATATATTTTTGAGCATTAATTACCACTGCCTAGAAAAGCCACTTAAATCTTTTTTCTTTCTCTTATTAGCTAGTCAGAATTTACCCCCAGGTCGAATTTATCAAAGGTACCTTTGTCCTTTTTATTGTCTCTATGTAAAGCACAGCCATGAATTCTGTAGTTGATGGAGAGAGCTAAAAACATGTAAGATAAATGTTTCAGTGTCTCTCCATTTTGCCTGCAAAATACAAAGTTTTGATCTGTGGTTTCTATCCTTTATGGAGTAGCTTCTGGGAACTATATTTCCCATAGGAACCATAAGCTGGTTTGCACCAGTTCCCAATTTCTTTTCAGAGCCTGGTTCTAAGAACCTCAGTAAACAACTGGGAACCAAGAAAAGAGCTTGTTCTTCACTGATATGACCATATTCAACCATAGCTCATAAAAGGGGAAGCTGAGGATTAGCTCCTATGTTCTACTCTCAGTGCATCTAGGGCCTCTGGCCCAAGCTGGGCCTCCTGTGGATGATTCATATAAAAACAATTCACTTTTGTGCATACCTTCTGCCATGATTTTCATCCTGCATAATGATATTGTTGCATCTAGGAAAAGCCATTTCTTAACATAATGCCCCTGTGGTTTTAATATTTATATCATGCATACTGTAAAGATTGCATTATCCTTACAATGCATTGTCATTACATATGCATGCATATTACTTCTATGTAGCATTTATTTTCTCTAAAATATTATTTTCTTATAAGAGAGATATTTTACAGGTAAACATAAACTAAGGGTTATAGAAAGGGCTAAATAAGTCTTTGATTAAATAAGTAGAAAAGTACATTAAATGGATTATATGGATTAAATGCTCTAAATAATTTAGGCATATTAGTTACTTGATAGATAAATAAGGGATATAAAAAGGGAAAAACAAAAATTTTGTCTTATTTTCATCAAAGAATAAGAAATTATCTGAACTAAAATTATTTGAAAAAATATTGTCAAAACAGTTGCACAACTAAAATCCATTTTCATTCCTCTCAGTTTTCTTGTGATATTTTGAAAGAATCATATACATAGTTCACTTACGCAACAGGAAGGAAAAAATTCTGAATACTGGGGCTAAAATCAGTGACAATGTAGAGATAAATATGAACATTTCTACTTTTTCCAACTTAGTTTCACCTTTTCTTCGAAATGAAATTTTTCTTTATTATGAAAAACTAAAAATGTTTCGATAGTTTCCCCAAAGACTGAGATGCACTAGATTCTACTCTACTCTTATGTTGTTCTTATTTCCTGGAAATGTATCCAGAGTTCACCTTTTTACTTTCTCATGAAATGTAAAATTATTTCTTTTCTTATGGTCATAATGATTTGCTCACTTCCTAGCTCTGTCTCTGTCTCTGTCTTTGTTCTGTCTCTGTCTCTCTGTCTGTGTGTGTGTGTGTTGTGTGTGTGTGTGTATCTATCTGTGGTTATTTTTTACATGGACATAAGGAGAGAGGTTGAGTACTGAGCTTGAATGATTATAACATATTTGATTATATCCGAGGAAAGATGTGAGGTTATTTCTGTAGTTTATGCCTCTTGAGAACAAGTGTCAAGGATAGAAAAATCCTGTGAGTTGTTTAGAGTTGTCCTAAATAAATACTATTTCAAATTAACTTAGTTCAATATGCTCTAATTCTAAAGACTTAAAACAGAAATAAATGTTAATTTCTGAAGAACACATAGAAAGTTCAATAAAACATAAAATAAGACACATATTTATTAATTCTATCTTATTTAAGAGTGATATTTAAAAAATGCTTAGCCCAGATAATTTGTTTAACAAAAGCTACCTCAGCTTTTTCCTCTTTGTCTTTAATCTTATGCTACTTAAAATGAAAGAATAAGTAATTTTCTATGCTTATTCTTCATGATAAAAAATTTTTTTGTGCTTGCCTCGTTTTGGAAAGTATCTGTATAATTCGTTTTCAAAGAAATCAATGTTTCTCGACTGGCCATTTTTTTAAATTGGAAAAGTTTTTTACAAACCAGCCAAAGGGAGATTTTTCACAAGGAATGAATTTGTAACTATTCATCACACTGAGAATTTTAAAGACAAATTATTAGTCTCAGAATCTATCTCGTTCTATCCCAATCAATCCCTTCAAGATATGCCTAAGTTACTTTTTGAGTGTTATAAAGCTCTGTCACCACAAAATGTATTTTCATTGAATAATTTCACCATGTAGTTATGCAATTGCTTTAGCAAGTGAAGGATATACTTTTTTTGTTTTCTTGTTTTGGGGCCATAACTGGTTGCACACAGCAATTATTACTAGCTTTGAGCTCAGAAATCACTTATGCCAATCTTAGAGGGCCATATGGGATACCAGGGATCTAACCCGGTCAACAACCTGCAAACGCCCAGGCACTTGAAGGAAGGATCTGACACTTTTTTTTTAAATATATACATGGAACGCTTCACGAATTTGCGCGGATCTGACACTTTTAAGGTTAGAGTGTGCATTCATTTCCTGTTGCTACTGTAATAAATGTCCCCCACACACATACACTCAGTTCTCTGGGGAAGAATTTGGGAAGGCCCAGCTACTTCCCTCAAGCTGAGCCTTACAAGGCCACCAACCTGGATCCTTGCAATGTGCCTAGGATCAATTACCATATTTTCCGGCATATTAGACGACCGGGCGTATAAGACGACCCCCTAATCTTACAGTTAAAACATAGGTTTAGGCCTATTTTGCTGTATAAGACTACCTCCCCCCTTCTGAGGCAACACCAGTTATTTTTTAATTAAATTTTTAATGAACATACGTTAACATACCATATATTGGTACGATAAATGGAAGGTCTCTTCACAAATGTCAATGCCATTAACTTGACCGAGAAACAAGAAATCCAAAAGAGAATATTTACAATAATGGCATCATCTGGAAAGCAAATTACATGCAGAACTTGTAGAAAATGCTTGTTTGTGACTGACTGGGATGAAAAGAGGTTTTTCTAGCAGAGGAGCATTGTTAGCTTAAAATCCTTCAAATTCTCATCATGTTCTTCTGACATCATAACTTCATCAATGACCACTGTAGTACATTTATAAGACAGTCATCATATGGATCAAATTCCGAATCAGATGGTATGTGGCTTCAGCTTCTGTGTCCTCTTCATCTTGCCGCAAGAAGCCATCCTCCATACCATCCAAAGAATGTGATATACCACACTTCTTGAAAGTGAGCCAATCACAAAAAAGCAAAGATTCAAAGGCTATACTGTAATAGACTTCCTCTCTGACTCTGGCCAATCAGTGTAGGTTCAGGTACAGAACATTGTCTAATTTGCATGCATCAAAAGCCTGCTTGGATTGACTGAGTTAGGGAGGCAGTCTGAACAGCCTTGCAGTAATTGGTGCAGGGTCGAGTTGGAAAATTCGTTTTGTGGCAATATCAGACGATAGTGGCTTATGAAAACTTTTTTCGGAATCTACTCAGCATATAAGACAACCGCTGCTTTTCAGTTGACTTTTTGTTCGTTTCAAAAGTCGTCTTATATGCCGGAAAATAAGGTAGGTTTTTGGTGATTTCAGGTTGTGAGGTGCCTCAGATCTGCGCAGCTATAAAGCTGTAGCACTATGTCTCCATTCTCTTGCTTCCTTCCAGTTGAGATACAAGGTAAGGGCTGAACACATTACTCAGCTATTGGGGGTCACTTCTGTTAAAATCCAAAACTCAGATCTGCCACTAAAAGACCATCAGGGAGACAAGCAGTAATGCAAATACAAGGGAGTTTATTCCAACATGGGTTCAACGTCTCCAAAGAAATGAGGACCCAAAGAGAATGGTTTACACAGCATTTTAAAAAGGTTTCAAGCATCAGTTTCCCCACTTCTGATTATTGATCTTTCTAAAATTATTGGTTCTTAATACAAGGCTGTGCCAGGATTGGTTGTATTTCAAATGTAACATGAGACAAATGATTATGGAGGACCATCTGCTCAGTGAGGGTTGAGGGATCGGTGATCAGGCATATCCAGATCCAGGGTGTAGTGTAATTTGACTGACTGTCCACTGCTGTTTGGCCTCCAATATCTGACCAAGAGGTCAATCGGTTCATAGGGATCAGTTCCAGAAATTGGCTATTCTGGGCCTAGTCATTTTTATCTTAAAATTGCAGCCTGTCATGAAAGCAATTAGCTTCACAACAAAACCAGGTTTATAGTTAATTTCTAAACCAAACTTTGGATTTTAACATTTCCTTTCCTGTCCAATTGCCTCTCAGCTTCTGACTATCAACAGTGGGGAAATTCTCACAACCTAGTCTGTAACTTGCCTCGCATACAGTCAAACCTGGTTCAGTTCCTCAATCCTGCCTCGATCACCAGTCCCACCAAGAGTGATCCCTGAACAGATAGCCAAGAGTAGGTCCTGGTCACAAAAGGACATTTCCTCCCTACACACTACTGATGGGAAAAAATAATTTTGTTTGGTTTTGGGATAACACCCTGCAGTGTTCAAGGGTTACTTCATAAATATTGGTTGGAGAATCACACCCTGAAGTGCTCAGATGTCATTTGAGCCTGGGAATCTAACCCAGTGTTCCTGTGTGCAAAGCATGTACATCAACATTTGATACTCATATATCATACTCAGTCCTGAAATAGTTAACATTTCCATTTTGGATCAAGGTTCACATTTATGGAAACTTCGTTTTTCAGACCTTATTTTGTTAAACACAAGAAGTTTCATAAGTGTCCTTTTGTTATAACTGATATACAAGTTCCCAAGAATAATGATTTTCCTATTTTTAGTACATGCCAGGCATTCATATATTCTATTTTTGTTCCACTATATTGGTCTCTTATTTCATCATAATTTCTTTGTAACAGACAAAACTGCTTTCAAAAGCACCTTAGAACATAATAGGCAACTTTCTGGAATTCTCAAAAATATTTCAAGAGGTTTGGGATCAGATAGGTTGTCTTTCCTGGTCTCTGTTGAGGAGAAATTTCTTAGTAATTCTCATGTGTTTAGAAAATAGAAACTGGGGCTGGGTTGTGGCGCTAAAGGTAAGATGCCTGCCTTGCCTGCGCTAGTCTTGGACAGCCCGTGGTTCGATCCCCTGGTGTCCCACATGGTCCCCCAAGCCAGGGGCGACTTCTGAGTGCATAACCAGGAGTAACCCCTGAGTGTCACTGGGTGTGGCCCAAAAAACCCCCAAAAAAAAATAGAAATTGCTAGATCAATGACTTTTATTCACTCCTATTTCTTTAGTGAATTTCATGAAGACCTCTAGCTTTTTCCTTTTATCAGTGTAGGAGTATCTTCACAGGCCTGCTGTTAATTCCCTAAAGACCTTCAAAGCTTTCTTTATACCAACCATCACAGTGCTAGGGCAACCTCAACATTGCATATAATGGTATGACCCCCTTCTTTTCTCTTTCAAAGACTGAACATCATTGCATCAACCCCCAGTCAACAGATAATTCCCTTGGGAATAACCCCCTTAGCTTATAGCCTTTCCCCTGATTTAACTTCAGGGGCGCAATATTTTTTTCTTATCTTTAATTGAATCACTGAGATGCATAGTTACATAGTTGCTCATGATTTACAGTCATACAATGTACAACACTTTTCACCAATGCACATTTCCTACCACCAGTGTCCCCAGTTTCCCTACCTCCCTGCCACCAGACATTCTCTCTGCTACCTCTGGTAAGGAGCCCAATATTCTATTAGCCAAAAACATAACTCCTTTGAAATTTCTTTAGGAATGTGCCAGAAAGCAAAGTGAGTGACTCAGAATAAAGAAGGAGATTTAAAACCTGGATTAGAAACTGAGAGCAATCAAGGGTTACTAATATCCAAACCCATATTTGTTGAAGACAGTTAAAAAGAATTTAAGGCATTTGCCTACCTTCTATGCTATTCTGGTTAGATCCAGGCACTGTATGGTCCCAAACAAACATTTCTGGCCTAGTTTCCCCCTCAGGCCAGAAATAAGAAAACACCCTACACTTCAGTGATTGTGGCCAACCCCAATAAAGACTAAAGATAAGAAACAAATCATCACTTTGCTAAAAGACACAGAATCAGATATTGGGGTGATCACCACTATTCTCAAGTGGAGTCACAGTCAATGACTCTCTTGGGATGAGATCACTCAATGAATACCTTTGGTGTAGCCCGAGTACAAGTGATTTCAAATGCTTTCCAGTAAAAAAGAAAAAACTGTACTGAAATAAGCGATTTTCATATTTCTTGTCTTTTATGGGGTGTGGAAAGGATGTAGGCTCTACCCAGCAGTGCTCACAGATACCTCTGGTAGTGCTCAGGGGACCAGGGATAGAACCAGGGACTAGGAATGTGGTTTGAGGGATAAAACCCCAGAATTCTTGCACCATCTCTGAAGTCCCTATTTTTGTTACTTTTGTAATTCTTCTGTCCTATATAATTTATCTGTCTATACTCTGTTAAACTGAGTTGGGCTTCTTTCTTTATATGATCCAGGCCACAAGTGCTTAATAAAGAAACAAAATGCTTAAAAATAAGAGAAAAGCTAGTGTTGGGTATAGCCCTAGCTTGGCAAGGGAACATTCATCTAAGGCATAAAATAGTGTCAAACTATTTTGATTTGAATTGAGTCCACATGTCCTCATGCATCTCATTTATACAATACTGACAAATTCCCATTTAAATATGCCCCTTCATACCTATGGGTGATCTATTCTGATTTGCTTCTCAAAGTCAAAGTTCTCTTATCATGTTATCCTGACACCACACATACACAATTCTTTGTCAGTAAGCAGTGTTTTCCTTTCTGTATCTTCCATCTTTTTCCTAACACTGCCCTAATGGTTTCCAAATAAAGATGTTGACAAAGAGAGACACTCATTTCAGCTGGAAGGCAGCAGTGAAAAGCCTTTTTATTTTATTTTTTGGCAGTATCAGTGAGTTGTGGGGGACCAGGAACAAGCTCTCTAGGGCTTAAGGCATTTTGGGGGGAATCCCTAGCTGAGAGACAGTGGGTAGTTCAGATCTTAGCAGTATTTTTTCTGTGATGGATGCATGTAAGAAATAAAACATCATTAACAATGTCATCCTCAATATGATCGATAAATATGAAAAATCATGCTGTTCAACATCTATTTTTCAACTTGACAATGGAATAGCTAGTTTTCTTCTTACAGGTTCAACAAAGTTTACTTAGATTTTGTTACATTATTAAATGAGCTCTTTTGACTCTGCTAATATGGAATAATAAACTAAACATTAGACATTACCTCTTGTGGAATATAAGATAAATCATTCTAAGTAATGCATAGAAATCCAGTACCTTGTTTCCTGCAAATTAAACATTTCACTGTGGACATTTTTAGATGTGTAACTACAAAATACTGTCTTTTCAATATTCACTGAAATTCAAATGATGTTACTATGAAATATTTCTGTACTTTATATCTATGAATATGTTTTTGAAGAATATGCTTGTATTATATTTCAGTTCAAATTTATAAGTATACTATTAAATGATATTAAGTATCAATTTTTATGACTGAAGTAAGATTATGGCTTGTTAGGTAAAATTAAAATATACCAACAAAATTGGTTTCATTTGGATAAGATAATATTTTTTAAAAAAATTATTCTGGAGGGCCAGGCAGTGGCGCTGGAGATAAGGTGCCTGCGCTAACCTAGGACGGACCACAATTCCATCCCCCAGTTCCCCATATGGTCCCCTGTGCCTGCCAGGAGCGACTTCTGAGTGAATAGCCAAGAGTAACCCCTGAGCATCACTAGGTGTGGCCCCCCCAAAAAAAAACCAAAAAAATAATTATTCTGATAAACATGTGGTTGACCTATTTCCTATCTTTGTGATAAGCTTCATGTAGTGAGCTGGACTTCCAGCCCTCCTCTCTCAGTCTCTGAAAATTATTGTAGGAATGTCTTTTCTTAAAACCCATAGATGATTAAGACCTTTCTGCGTCTCTCTCTCTCTTCCTCTGACTTATTTCACTCAGCATAATGGATTCCATGTACATGTCTAATGGATTTCTTACATTTTTTATTCAGAGACGACTTATTTTTCTTTCTTCCCATTCATTTTCTAGGATTTTGCTGGCCAAAGGCAGGAATTACTAGAAATGTGCAGTATTAAAATGAATGTAAACATATTAAATTATTTTAAATTAAAATATTTACCACCTCATTACAAATGCTCGGGATGACTCACATATTGCATAAAATTCTGTGGAAAAAAACTACACTAGAATGTCAAATGGGAAACCTACATATGTTTTCAACTCCAATTATCATGCAGTGTTTGCAGGGTTGTCTTTTTTAGCTCTGCATCAAATATGTTAGTTTTTCTTTTTTTTCTCTCTTTTCTTTTCTTTTATTTCTGGGCTACACTCTGCATTGCTCAGAGCTTACTTCTGGCTTTGTGCTCTGGGTACCTTATTTAGTGTCAGGTAATGAATTCAGGCCAGCCACATTGCAAGACAAGCACCTCCTGTGCCATATCTCCAGCCTCATGAACTAGACTGTAAAGAATTGTTGACCCTTTTTATCTTTTCTTGTTATAAATAAGTTCACTAATTTTTTTGAAATTTCCCAGGAGAACTATAATTTAAGACTTTTTGACCTGCTATCACTATAACTTTGGATAAGAACAAAAAGCCTCTGTCACTTAGCAATTATTTAAGCTATGTTTGGATCTAGAGATAGAAAGAGAAAGAAAATAATAATCTGGTTGCAGGTCGCTTTAGGAACTGGGGAGATAATGCTAGTAGTATAGCATATGTCTACACTATGTGAAAGGTCTTCAGTATGATCCTGGCCCCTTGTGACTACCTGAGCACTACCAACCATGGCCCTAGTCTCTCCAGAGCATTGGCATCAGGTCCATATGACTGGGTGTAGCATTGTGCCTTCCTACTCTGATCCCAGCACTACTAGGCGTGGCCCCCTAACATTGCTGGATATCTTACTCCCAAAATGCTTTCTTGCAATTAAAGTGAGATTTTTTTGCCTCTATGTATACATGTTAGATTATCTCATATGAATATACAAGGATAAATTATTTACCAGCTCAGCAGATGTATTGTCTGACAAGTTATGTCAATTAAATGCTTATTAGGATTTGATAAATTTATAACTAACCCATATAGCTGCTACAAACAATTTACAGAGGCAGTTGACAGAAATTATCTTATGCTATTCTCACAAAAAATCATTATAATTTTCATTTTTTATGAAAACAATCCTGACTGTAGTATGAAAATAAATGGACTTTGAAAATCTAAAGGTTTTCTACTCTTTAAATGTTATGCATTACTTTCATTAGTTTTGCTCATTTTAACCTAAGTTATTATTGGATGTAAGAACTACATATATTAAAATATTTTTCTTTGATATAAACTCCATTTCAAAATGGGCAAATTTTTGCTAAATTGTAAACATTAAAACAATGAGAGATAATCTTTCTTTATATAATCTTACATAAAGGAATATATACATCATTTATTTTTCTTTAATGAACAAATAAAGCTATGGTTTCACATGTACTCATCAGGGCTTGGACTTTAAAACTATGTATTACTATTGGCTCAAAATGTCTTCAAGACAGAAAGGACATTTTCTTAGATAGATGAAGTCAATGGAATAATACAATGCTTGCTATGAACAGAGGTTTGTACTATTTTGGAAGTGGTATAGTAATCCTGTACAAAAATTGTCTTTACAGATGAAAAAAATCATCTTAGACATAAATTAGAATTTGAATAGACACAGCAACTAAGTCAAGAAATATCTAGAATTCGCTGGACATATAGATAGCACAGCAGATAGGCCACTTACCTGGTATACAATTGACCCAGGTTTAATCTCAGCATCCCATATGGTCCCCTAAACCTGCCAGTAGTAATTTCTAAATGCATAGCCAGTAGTAACCTCTGAGCACCACTGGGTCTGGCCTACCCTTATCTCCACCTAATTTGCTCCTGAAAAAAAATAGAAGTCCCTAGAATGTGCATAAATATTATATTTTTGGTTTGGATCTGTACCAAAATTGTTGTGACTGTATTTAAGAATCACTTCTGGTGATGCTCAGGGGACAATGGGGGGCCGGGAATAAAACTCAGGTTCGTCACGTGCAAGGCAAGCAACCTGTTGATTGTCCTATCTCTGTGACCTCACAAATTGTTTTTTATAAACCAGTGAATGTGTGCTAATAAATCTTGGTAGTAGATGATTGGAAATATCACTGTTGAGGCAAATGAGTTCGTGAGATATTCCACATTGAGACTAAGAAATCTCCTTATTTTGAGACCACAGACTGAAAGGTTGGCAAGTGGGGGGTTGGGGCGCGCGTTGGTAAAGTTGCCAATGTTTCACCAACACTATTCTAAAACCATGTTTAGAAATTTTGTGGAAAGTGAGCAGATCTCAAGCTACCTGGAACTTAACATCTATCTGAGGCCTTACGATGGACTGTCAATGTGTTTGAAGCTTCAAATAGCAGAAAAGTCATTTCAGTGTGTCTTAAACAATAAGGAAAATAAGCCTGGAGTCTGTTTGGGAATATAAATGTTGGTTAGTTGACTGACTTAGTGAAGTCATCAAAGGCTCTTGTTCTTTCCGATTTGTTTTTTCCACCATCCTTGCTTGTATTATCCTTAGGTGACTACTTTTCTAGGTTTAAATCTTTTTTTGATTTTATATCCTTCCCAGTAGTACCAGGAGTTAAATCCAGAGTCTCACACATGCAAAGTAATTGAACTATTGCTGAGTTCCATTGTACCACTGTCTTATATTTCTTAATAGTCATGTTCAATAAAGAAAAGGAAGGATAGTTTGGAACATATCCTTCAATAAACATTGTATGTGTTTTGTTGTTGTTGTTATTGCTTTGATGTTTTTTATTGGTTACTTTTTTTGTCTTGTTGCCTTTTTCCTCTTTTTTCCTTCCCGCTCCTAAATTGATATCTACAACACCTAGAGGGACCCCTCCTAGTTTTTTTGTTTTTTTTTCTTTCATTATTCTTTTCCATTTCCTTTTTCTATATCTCCAACAGAACCGCATTGATTGAATCATTTTGTTCAGCCTTATAAACTGAGGGGAGGAAATGAGTGCTACCAGGTCCAGACACCCCCATGAACATTTAGTGGAAATAATAAATGATCAGACCTAAACATTAAAGTCAAAGGTAACAGAATCTATACCTAATCCACATCAAGCTTTACAAGTGGGGACCAATTTCACTAGTATTCTGGGGTGTAAAGGAAGGAGATAAGGGATGCACACTGGGAACCAGGGTGGAGGGAGGACATCACTGACTGTGAGAATACCCTTGATTAATTGTCACTATAAACCTTGAACATTACTGTGAAATATTTGTAATTCACTTTGACCACAATAAAAATTAATTAATAAAACATTGTATTCACCAGCCAGTCTCTCTAACCTTAGTTTTCACTCAGAAGAGCTTCTTAATTTGTCCTTGAGATGAATAAAGCATCACTGGTACTTGGGACATGGTTTTTTCATTTATGAATGTGGAATTTAGAAAAAAAATATGCCACAGATCAGTAATGATCTTATTAAAAATTATTTGCTTTATTTATGTTAATGTGTATCATTCTCATCACCAGTTCTTCCAATTTTTTGTATTTTCATTAATGCATTGTGAATTACCTTTATTTATATCCAAATACCCATATAATATTGCCCAGAGAGATTTTCTGCAGACATTTACTTTCATGTCTCTAACTTTAAATTGGATTTATTCTTTCTTTTTATTGATGTAATGATGGTTATGTTGCTGCACATTTTTAAGGTTTACAGTTTTGCACCTCTCCAAAGTACACATACCACAATGCTTTTATCATCAAGGTAAAAACATATTCTTCACCTTACCTTGAGAATGTTGCCCTCTGTGATCTTCTTCCCCTTTATATCTCTTTCCCACATATTAAAACTACACTGTATTTCAGTGTGCTCACATTAAAATTTGTGTTCAAATTTTGAATTAATTTTTATTTTTTGTTTACTAATAACTTTACACTTGATTTAGACTAAAATTTGGAAAATTAATAGTAATAATTTGGATTAAAATTTTGCTATACTTTAGATATATTAAGACATGTTCAATGTTGCTCTTTTGTTTTATTTTGGTCTTCAGGGTAAAATAAGTTTTTATAAAATCTTCAAAGATTTCCCCTATGGTTAAAAATGGTATTAGGGGCTGGAGACATAGCATGGAGGTAGGGCATTTTTCTTGCATGCAGAAGGACTGTGGTTTGAATCACAGCTTTCTATATGGTCCCTAGAGCCTGCCAGGAGAGATATCTGTCACAGGAGTATCCCCTGAGTGCTGCCGGGTGTGACCCCCCAAAAACGGTATTAAAAATCTTACTGTTTTTTTTCTTGTTTAAATTTTTTATTTATTTTAACATCTACATTTACTTTGTCCCAGAGCCCCCAGATTGTAGTACATTATAATATTTCTTACTCAAAGCAATCCAAAGCCACATAAGTTATGCAACTCCTTTAACATTAAAAGCTATAGTATTGTTGACACAAATGATCATAATACAATAATTCATTAAGAATGAGTCAAAGGAGCACAGCAAAAACTGTGTTAGTGTGGAAATTGTTTGCATAGATCCAGTAAAATGTAGGGGACATGGAAAGAAAAAGCCTTGGCCTAAATACAAGGAGACCTTACCCCTAAAGTTTTCTGACATAAGACCAACTCTAGGCTTCAGGCATATTAGGTTGTCCAACCCAAGTCATAGTCTGTAGTGTCAATACACTTTTATTTTTCACGCAGTCACTATTGTTGGTGTCAGATTTCTGTAGCCAAGGGTCTAGGAATATGTCCATATCCTATATAAGAGTCAGGATGATGCGGAGCACCCGTTAGTTTCACTCACAATTAGAGGGTAATGCAGAGAGCTCAGTCTTTAAAGCAGGTTGTTATTGTTGTTAAGTTCTCTTCGGTATTAAAGGGAAGTATCTGTTGAATAGGTCTATGCCAGAGCAATGGTAGGGTCTTCCCTGGTAGAGGATTGCTTTCAGGTGATGTAGTTTACAACCATGGTTGTTTTGTAGATAGCATGCCTGGTTCAGGGGTAAATGGGCAATGCCCATTCTTTCAAGACATGAGCCAGGTCTTTATGACAATGAAGCAGCTTGAAGAATTGAACCAATTACGCCCTCCAAGAAAGTGGGTGTGAAAAGTTTAGGGCCCCCTCCCCATCTCACTTGCCCCCAGACCTGTTTCCCTGCTGTGTTCTAATGTGTGCCATGGCCAGATGAGGAGCCCCATGGGCATGATCCCAGGTTCTAGCTGCAGTTTTTCCAGATGACTTGATTGTTTTTCTGACCTCAAGTATAGTATAGCTTTAGTCACATCCATTGAACTGTTCTAGCTCACATCATCTTTCTTCCAGATTATGGACCCCAGGGTCAATGATGGCCCCCACCTCACAATAATTACCAATTTCTAGCTGGGTTGAGATTGTTTTCCTAAATCAAGTAAGTCAAGAGTAATTTGGGTCAGATGCTAAGGAGATGATGCAGGGATATGCTGTTTTCCTGACAACTGATTGTGAAACTTTACCCCTTGCGAAGAGGATGCAAAACCTGGAGATACTTTATTTTTATATAGGTAGATAGGCTTATTATTTATTTCCTATTTAGATAGATTGACTTTCATCCATATGGAAATGCACAAGTCATTGGATTGTTATAATGACATGACTTATTTTAATGGGACATAAATAAAACTTTTATAGTTCTCACCTCATTGATTTACGATGGGCTTCAATTGGGGAAGGCAGAGAGCTAATGTTACTTGCTCTCTTAAGTGACCAGGGCTAGGCATGAAGGCAGTGTCAGGCCTTGGTCTAGTTTTAAGTGAGTATAGTAACACCTCCCATTCCCTGTTGACTTTTAGAAGACAGTACACAGAGAAGTTCTTTTAGTTCTTTCCTTGACCTTGAGGTCTCACCTTGACTCTACATAGCAAATTAGGTCAGTTTTCTTTGTATCTAACTTGGAGCCTCAAAAGAATTTTCAGCCAAATCTAGTCTTGGTGATCTTGACTAAGTTCCCAAATGATCCCATCATTAAATGCTCCAACAGGGATGAAGACTGCTTTAAGTCACTTCCTGGCTGGCAAGCTCTTAGCTTTTAAGACTTCAGCCTCAAGTTCCTTCAGAGGCAAGAACCGCGTTTTCCCCATGTCATGTTTCTTAGGGTGCCTGGCAGATCTGTGCCCTGTGAAGTACTCAGTACCCCATGATTGGGTGCATATCACCCACTGGAAAAATTATTCCTGAAAAAACAGACATATTAAATGTAGCAAGAAATGGAAAAGAATTTTACTGTTTTATAGATGTTTCTTGATTAACATGGATATATATCAATACCACCTTTTAATTTATCAGACATGAAAGAAATATTTGAGAAAATAATTGTTAATTGCACCTACCAATTATTCAGATATGAAGCAATATTGATTTTGTTTTACATGACTTATATATAACTTTCATTTAGCTAACTTAGCACTGCATATATTATAACTGACATATAATTGACAGGGGTAATTCTCCTCAGTTCAAAACACTAATTGTAACAAGCATCTTCCCATAAGCTCATGAATACAAAATGCCTCTGGTCAGGCAGTTACTTGCTCAACATATATTTTAAATTCTGACCAATCCTATTTGGTCAAAAGGTCAATTCATAATAAAGAGTATAAAATGCCAGATAATCTAAATTATCTTTCTATAATTTAGAACATCTCATAATTTTTCACTTAAATTATTTTGTCTTTATCAATTTCAATGACAATAGACAATATACAAACTATTTCATTAATCTATCATATTTTGTTGTCAATCTTACAACAGTCTAAATTTCAGTATCTTTTTTAAATTTAGCAATTTATTATGTGGGGATTGCTGAGCCAAACCTGGTTCTGTGCTCATAGTTATATTTGGTGTTTCTAGGGGTCCATATGTGGTGCCATAGATGAAAACTGGGGTCAGCTACATGCAAAGCAAGTATTGTACTCCCTATACTCTAAATTTCTCTGGTTCTAACTTTCAGGAGTTTAATCTCTTTTGTCCTTCCATTCTTATTTGTTGTTACAACATACTTACTACTGCTGAAAATATATCTTAACACTAATAAAACACAGTCCTTAGATGTTCACCTAAATCTATCAATTAGTAACATCAGTAGAAATTTGAAAGACCGTCCTCACAGTTTTATCTTTATATCATAATATGTACATGTCTTGGAGCACCACTAATGATTCTTGGTCAACTTGGCAAGTGGTTCAATGCAAAAGCACAAAAATGAGATTCAGCTCTAGGTCTACGGTATCAGGAGACTAAGGGATGAACAAGCACCCTTGGGAGACCATGTGGTGCTTTATATTGATCTCAGGCTATGTACATTTTTGGTATGTTCCCTGACTATATTAATTACTCCCTGAAAACAACTTTTTTCTTTTTTTTTAGGGGGCACCTTCTAGTGAGGTTAGGACTTATTCCTGACATTTCTAGTATGGATCAGCCTTTGCAGGGTACAGGAGACTATATGGGTCGTCAGGGTTTGAATTAGGTCAGCAGCATGCAAGGAATCCTCAGTACTACTCTGGGGTCCCCATAGTAAAATTTTTAAGAAAGATCACTGTAAAAAGTCAATATGAAGAAAAATTAATAGATTTAACTTAATTGTATCTTTTAAAAATACTGTTGAGGGGGCCCGGGAGATAGCATGGAGGTAAGGCATTTGCCTTTCATGCAAGAGGTCATCGGTTCGAATCCCGGTGCCCCATATGGTCCCCGTGCCTGCCAGGAGCAATTTCTGAGCATGGAGCCAGGAGTAACCCCTGAGCACTGCCGGGTATGACCAAAAACTAAAAAAAAAAAAAAAAATACCGTTGAATGTTCATTCACTATATAGAAAATAGATTCTAAAATATACACATTAGACAACTTGTTCCCCATTACATTTTAAAATTGCTCCAGTTGAATTCCTATTAAGAGTCGTTGTGCCTCTAATAGTGACAACTCATTCTGCTTAGTTAAGTTGCTCAGCCTCCTATTATTTTCTCCCAAGAGAGTGATTGAAAGTTCTGGCCACCACACTGTAGGCAATAATTTGAGCTTAATAATTCTGTGTCATGCTTGTCTAATAACCTACAAAAAAGTAGCCTTTTAAAGTTACATTTCTGGGAAACCTTCATATCCTGCCAGTCAGTGTCATCTCAAGTCACCAAACTTAGTGATGACTAAGTTACTTTTGACAAGATATGTAGAAAGTTCAAAAGATTATTGATGTGGAGGTCACCCAATTTGTCTTTCCATTCCCTTCTCCTGCATTGCTTTTGACATGCCCATTTTTACCACTTCCTCTGCTCCTAACAAATCTATTTTGTTTGTTTGTTTCTTTATTTTCTTTCCCCTATTTTTTTTCCTCCAGACTGCTTCAACACTCAGCAATTTTCATTAATGATTGAGAAGCTGATTTTCAATACTTAAAACTTCTCTTCCAGTCTTGAGTTTCTGAGAGAGACTTCAGGGCTTTTTTTTTAATGTTTAATGTTTAATGATTCTCTGGTTCATGCTGACATTTGAAACAAAAAAATCTCCTGGAATGGCAGAGGCTTTAGTATAAGACTCCAATTAAAGTCCACCTATACCTGAGTAATCCCAAGTAATTTTGTTAAAATTCTTTGTGTCGTGCCTGCAAATATGAGAAAAAAATGTTTACCTTAAAATGATTCATATGTAATTAAAAATAGAAAGATCGCATAGCCTTATTCTACATATCTTACTTGGAGTCAATATTACTCATCTAGTTCCTGTTTTGGGGTGGTATTTTGTTGTGTGTATGTACCTCAAACATACATGTGCATGCACAGAAGATTGATACCACATCTGACAATACTCAGGGCCAGCTCTGCGCTTTGGATGTTGCTCTGAGTGGTAGTTTAGGAGTTTCTGTGATCCTGGTGATCAAGCCTGGGACTTCTGTATGCCAAGAATGTGCTCATTCCCTTTGCGTCCTCTCTTCAGGCCAAGGTTGTCATTTTAAAGATTGCAAATTTATTTTATATACTTTACAGAGATGTTTTGCACATCCTGTGTGAAGTCTAAAGAAATAGCAACTTTAGAACTTGCTTGTGTATATGTATGTGTGAATGTGTGTGTAAATGAAGAGAATTGAAAATATATGTCAAATGGAAAATGTTGTGTTTGAAAATATCCCAGAATAAGCATAAAACCTAAACTTTAAGATATTTACTTCAGTAATATTTATTATATTTTCTTACATGGTCTATCATTCCTTTGAAAATAGAATAGGCACAAAAAAAGGTTAAAAACAGACTTTAAGATAGACGGCAGTGAAGTATTAGAAGTTACTTAAATACTAAACAGAAGACCTCATATTTTCTAAGCAGCACTAAATGTTTCCCCTAAAAGAAAATTTTCAACGATCTAATTTTATTATAGTTTCTTTATCTTCCACTTTTATTTTGCAATGCTTGGAGATTGATCCCTAGACTTTTCACAGACTAAGCTAGCTCTATGCTGTTGAACTTCCTTCCCACGTCTATTATGGCTTCTTAGAACAATTTTAAACTCATAAATATTTCTTTACTAATTTTTAAATTATGTATCATATTTAAAATATTTTAATTTCATTGACACAGTACAGTTGAACATATTTATAAATTATTACTGTTGTCAGAACATGTTTACTCCTTTACAGTTGCTTTAAGTATCTTTAAACTGTTCTTATAGGACTATGTGTTCTTACTAATTGGACAGACAATAATATATTAAATCTAGTAGTACTTTGTCAATTATGGAATATTTTGATTGGCTGTTGGGATTTTCACTTTTTCTTAATTGTATTCTAAAATTTTTTGTTTTTCATGTATTTAATGTGTTGAAAAATAACTTGAAAAGTTTTATTTATATTCAACTTATGCAGCATAATCATTTGATATGCAGACATATTATAGAATACTTGCCAAGATCAAGATAATTAACATATAAATTATGACAGTTTACATGTTGTGTGGTAAGAATGTTTAATCTCTACTATCTGCAACTTTCAGGTACATAATACTGTTTTGTTAAATGTGATCATCACACTATTTAGTAAGTCCACTCCTCGCTTCCCACCACAGGCTGCATTTGGGTATGGAAGCAGCAATAACATGTAGCTGTTTAGCTGCAGTTTTAGTATATATCTATGATCTAATGGATAAAAGTTACTCCCCCAAAAGTGTTCCTTTGCTTATAGAATTCCATCATTAATTACTTAGCTTGCACAATTAATAATTTAGGAACTGTTCAAAAATTACAATCTACTGTCAAAAAGATTGTTTTTCTTTCCCTGGAATCTCAAAAATGGATTTTAATTTAGATGAGAAATAGTTCTGAATAGATCATTCATCAGAAGTGGAGACAGGCTGGAAATATGAACCGAAATTATATTGTTGTTTATGTTACATTTTTGTTGCTGACTCAAACTCCAAAGACAACTACTGCAAATGATGTTGTTCTCCTTCATGTAAGGGAAACTTCCCTTTGTTGTGAAACACCATCACATTGGCACTGGAGAAAGCTGCCCAAGTTCAGTTCCTTTGCTTTCTTCACATCCATATAGATGCAGTGGTTTTCTGTGTTCTCTCAGGAGTGACATTCATCACAAAAATTAGACTTTACTTAGATTTCTAGCCAGTGACTGATTAGATCTATTTTTGAAGTAATTTTATCTTGCATCAAAGTAGAATTAATTCTTTGTGATTCAAGATGCGTGCAGCAAATAGTAAAGCAGAATTTACCACTTTTTGCTTTTTATGTATTTCCACTTATTACCTAATGGTAATTTTAGTATTATTTAGAACTGTATGTCTTACTTTGATTTTAGTGCACTAGCAAGGTCTGCTATGCTTTGCTGTCATGATCTAATATTTAATAATAAAACAGTGTTTTAGGCTAGTTCATGACTATTATCATGAAAAAAATATCTAATTGTGCCTCTACCCCAATGTTAGAATTCAGATGGATTTGCTGGAAACAATATGTAAATAGCGGTATTATTTTAATTTTTATTTTGGGGACTGGGCTGTTTCAGGGTCATACCTGATTGTGCTCTGGGTTTATTCCTGGATTGACACTTAGGTATCACTTCTGTTTTGGTGCTCAGGACACCAGAGAGGTGCTGGGAACTCAACTTGGGTTTTTTAAATGCAAGGGAAGTACCCTACCCACTGTACTATCTCTTGGGCCCTGTTTGTTTGAGTTGCGGGTCATAACTGGTGATGCCCAGGGACTATTTCATGTATGCCCAGGGGTCAATGCCCTATGTCACAAGCCAATTTATATAAGGAGGGGATGAGGAAGTTTAGCTTCTATTGATCATTGAAACGATTGGCTGTTGTCTAGGGTACCTTCCTACAGCCCCTTAATATCATTTTCAGATTGACTATCTGGTATGGCCAGAGGTTTCAAGGCAGTATTAATGGCAACTTAGTTTTGAAAAAGAAAGCCTAAGATATTAGGGTTACAATTTGGAGCTCTTAATAAATGGCACTCTCACTACGGGAGACTCTGCCCTACTGCGCTCTACTGGGGGAACTGTGAACTGAAGGAACTCTCTTTCTGTGCTGTTTTCTTTGCTGAATTCTTGGAACTCCCCCCAAAGACCAGAGCCCTGGGAAGTGAATCCAGAGGTCGCTGCAAGCTGCGGTGGCCAGCTGACTAATCAGTGAATAAGAACCGGCTGGCTAAGGAGATTCCCAATTGGAGAGCTGGTTGCTCCTCCTA
>PVKC010009126.1:0-27240 GCA_004027635.1 Crocidura indochinensis
GAAAGATAGCACAGCTATTGGCCATTACCCTTGCACGCGGCCACTTGGACAAACCCAGGTTTGATTCCCAACATTCTATATGGTCCCCTGAGCCTACCATAAGTAATTTCTCAGTGCACAGTCAAAAATAACCCCTAAGGGCCATCCAGTATGGCCCCATATCTGCCCCCCCCCCCAAAAAAAGACGCTGGCTGATAGTAGTTATGGCACATGCCATGATCAGGATAGACAATGATTCCATAACCAGAACCACATAGCATCCATCAAACATTGTCTGAAGTGATTGTTGGTGCAATATGGGCATAATCTCATGAAATATTTGCCTGTATAATTCAAATAGAAAAATAAATAGAAAAAGTCAAGCAATTGCTGGCAAGGAATGCAAAGGATTGGAGAATATGGTCTACATGCAGGAATATCAGGATACATCTCCATCCAAAATAATGTTCCAAAAAGCACTAGAGAGATCCTATAAACTGCTACCATGTGGATCTTTTGAAATCATGAAAAGAAATTAAGTCACTTATAAATTGTAGTGTCTCACGAGGATTAAAATAATATTAGAGATGGGAGCACATGACCGCAAATGAAGACAATTTAGGAATGATCACAAGCACCCCAGATGATCACTGATATACGGCAGGAATAATTCTTGAACTCATAATTAGAGTACGCCCTGAGCTCATCTACAGGTGTGGATGAGACCTCCCAGTTTATGAAATCACATCACTTTTGGCAAAACCCCAGTGATCAGGGCAGACACCTTGCTCTGTGCTAAGATAGGAAACCTAGATGGCTTAGCTGACTAGATGCAGAGCTGGGAATCAAACCAATTTTGGCTCAGATATGGTAAACCCAGGGCACAATGTGTGATTCTTCTATTCTCTGAACAGACATTTAAAAATATAAAGTTGGGGCCCGGGAGATAGCATGGAGGTGGGGCGTTTGCCTTTCATGCAAAAGGTCATCAGTTCGAATCCCAATGCCCCATATGGTCCCCCGTGCCTGCCAGGAGCAATTTCTGAGCATGGAGCCAGGAGTAACCCCTGAGCACTGCCGGGTGTGACCCAAAACAACCAAAAATATATATTATATATATATTATATATATATTATTTCTCTAAGAAATAAAGTCAGTGACTGTTAAGTGGTAAGAGTAGGAGGGCTTGACCTTGGGTTCAGCAGAATTAAGTCCCCTGTTGAGCCAAGAAGCCTGTCTCATCGGGCACCTCCCCATTTTGAGATGAATCCTGCAGTACCGACCCCAAGGCAGCACTCACCTAATGCTCGCAGGTGCTCATAGGTCTCCAGCATCACATCTCTATAGAGCTTCCTCTGAGAGGAGTCCAAGCATGGCCACTCCTTGGTGGAAAACCTTATGACCACATCAGGGAAGGTCACTGTGTCCTATACACACAAAGGAGGGGGTCAGGGCCATGCTCACCCAGTAACAGCGAGAGGACAGGACTGCCTAGGTACCTAGAGGGACACTGTGCATCCCCATTCTGTCCTCTTAAACACTCAGCTGTCATGATCCTCCTCTCTTCATGGGAACCCCGAAGGGAGGGTACAGAAACATCATGCGAGAAGCCAGATCAGCCAATATGATGGGGAATACTATTCTACAAGTTTCTTGAAGATGCTCTTTTTCCCACAGACCACCTAGGGCTCATCCCTGTACTAGATTCGTTGAACACTGGTGGGTGAAATTTCTGACTGCAGAATCGGAAGAAATTTAAACAGCAACTCAAGATGCAGTTCAAAATCCTAAACACAAACTATCCTACCAGTCCCCAGAGCCCATCTCTTCCTCTTCATGGATCGAGAAGGGGAATTCAGATCCAGTGAGTGAATCAAACCTGTGCTTGGCATAATCAGCACTCCCTTTTCACTCCCAAACAAATCCTTTCTGGTGCAGGTCAAAATGACACAACACACAGCAACAATGCTTTCTCGACAAAACCTTTGTTTTCTTTTCCCAATCAGAACCACAAGCTACAGGATGACAGACAAGGAAGCTTTGGAATTGCAACTGGTATAGTAAGGTGAAATATGGCTGCAGGGAGGCAACTGGTATAGTAAGGTGAAATATGGCTGCAGGGAGTGAGGATCCTGTTTCTGCAGAGTAAAGGACAAAATCGCTGAGCTGCATGTCCTGGATATGACAACAGAGCCAGGAGGGTTCAGAAAGGGACAACCCTAGGACAATCCCAGGTGCAAGCTAGTGTCCCTTGATGTGGTCAGGAATGAACCCTCTGTGGAGACTCAAGGATAATGCCTGAGCAAAGGCAGTGGCTCAAATAAATACAAAACAAGCAGACAAAAACAGCACAGCACTAAGCATCCAAAACTGAAATCAATCAAAACCCACAGCGAAATACACATGTAGAAAAGGACCCTGCTGTGTTTATTTAGATAAGGCTGAAATTCTTCACCAGGATTCCAGAGTTAGAGACCCCAAGGAGAGTTTGACACACATGCATGGAGGGTCCTGAGTGAATGCAAGAAGGACATGTGGGCACAGTTATAGTCCTGGTAGAAGAAGGAGCCGCACATTACAAAAAGTTCTTGTGATAGAATCAAAGGATTATTTACTGCATGCTTCCATGGAAGGGGTTTTTCCAGGCTGATATCCCAAGACATCTACAGTCTTCCCATCCAGAAGGTATGATTCTAGAGGGCAGAGCTATATGAATTCCCTTTTGACTATGGTGCCATAAACTAGAAATAAATCAATGAGCCTTTCCCCAAGAGAGATAGAAATGTTATTTATTGCAGAAATTCGGTGTTCATGGTCTCCTTCCTCACCAATAACCTGTTTCCTATTATCTGGAGTGCAAACCTGGAAACTGGCACACAACTCGGTCTTAAACTCACCATTGTTGACTCAGAGTAATGAATCCATAGAAATGCCTGAGCACCAAATGGCAAGCCCCCAAATCAAACACAAGACAACAAACCAGGACAAAGGTAGTCTCCAACTGTGCAGAACTTCCCCACTGACATGAGTGCCAGCAGCCACACCCACTCCCCAAATTCCTTCCTAAAACGTGTCTGGGCCTGACTCGTCTGTTCTCCCTTACCTCCCCAGTATCTTTCTTAGAGCCTATACCACATGGTTACCTGGGGACAGGACATTCCACTTTGAGGATCCATCTTCTGTGGCCTGGAATATTTCTGAAGAGCAGCAGAAGGCTCATTTCATAATTCCTAGAGAAATGTCACAGCCTTGAACCAGAAAGATGAGCACAATCTCCCTGCTTGATCCTGACTCTAATAGTACATGTGAACCACGAATCCAGTTGCCACTCCTAGTGAGGGCCCAGGTGGAAATCACCAAAACAGCGAATTTTTCTTTGCATTATCCCACTATCCGCATAGGTTATAAAGAATCAGAATGAAGGCTGGAGAGAGAGCACAGCGCTAGGTCGTTTGTCTTCCATACAGCTAATGCAGGGCGGATGGTGGTTCGAATCCGGGCATCCCATATGGTCCCCCATGCCTGCCAGGAACAATTTCTGAGCACAATCAGGAGTAATCGCTGACCAGTGTCTGCACTTGAAGTCCAGACTAAAATCTTATTTTACAACCACTAGTCTTTCATGGAAGGGGCAGTTGGAAAGCAGGGAGGGAGGACATTTGCTATGTAGGCGGCTAGGTGAAGCAGGACCCTCGGGAATTGCTGGGGTGGCCCAACACTCCCTTGCAAAAAGAACTCTTTTGCATTAAAAAATACTCTTTCTCAAATTGCTCACACCAAAAGTTTGGGGTCACTGGGTCACAGAGTGATGACAGCGGGAAGAGGAAAAAATAGTGATGATCTGAGAGACAACCACAAAGCCTGGAACGCAGTAATAGTAATCATGGTGGAGTATGGGGTACTCGCCTGCCTAGTGAGCACTGAGCGCAGAGGCAGGCAAAGGCCCTGAGAGCGCAGGGGTGGCCGCTGGGCCTCAACTGCTTAAAATCCCTAGATTCCCGGGGCGCCCCCGCTTTCCCCTGGCCAAGACCCTGCAGATCAGTCCCTCAAGGCCGGCGGGGCGAACATCGTCCCTCCAAAGCCCCCCGCAGAGACCCCTAGACTGTCAGTTTCAGCAGCAATGCGGCCATTGGCACTTCCTGCTCAGGGGCCAGCAGTGGAGAAAGAAAGACCCGGATGTTGGGACCTCAAGCACGCGTAGCTGGAGCCTTAAAGAGACACGCAGAGGCCCCGAGCCCCGCCGGGGTGGCCCACCCCCATCCGCCGCTCACCTGGCGAGACCCGCAGCTCCCGGCGCTCAGAATGGGCCCAAGACGGACGGCGGAGAGAACATCGTCCCTCCAGACGCCCCAGCGCCCGCGAGGAACCCCGGAATTATTAAATCTGGAAGGTGATGGCAATGGATGGTGCTTCCCTGCCGGGTGGTTCAGCTGCAGAGAAAGAACGATGGCGGATCGCGTGACGTCGAAACACTTCCGGCCGGAGTCTTAAAGGGCCAGGCGCCAGCTTTCACCTGCCACCGCCTGGCTGGAAGTGGAATTTTTTATTTCTGGACTTGAATCCGGCGTTGAAGCTCTATTCCTATGAAGAAACTGAGTGTGGAGCTGAGCTGATGACCATATATGTGTGATGTCAGGAGATCCCCACACAGGACTGAAAGATGATGCTCATGTTTGCACTTAATTGTCCAACTAGGACAGGACATAGGGCACATGGGGGGGGGGGCAATGCCTGGCAGGTGGCGAATCTAGGTTTAATGACAGGCATCCCATAGGGTTTCTAAGTCAACCAGGAGTAATTTCTGGCTACAGAGCAGGAGGAAACCACTAATATTGCAATCTCTGGCGCCCAATACAAATAATTTTCCTCTGAAACATCAATGCGTTTAATTTTCTTTTTTTAATTTTTTATATACTCTAGAATACCCACCAGGGCCATTTGTACTCTCTTTTGATTTTTGCTCATTAATCACAATCGCTAAGCACTCTTACAATAGCCATAATGTGGAAAAACCTTAATTTCCTGAGATCAGACGAGTGGATAAAAAATCCTTTTGGGGTACACATTCCAACTGGAGTACCATGTAGTTCTTAGGGAAGATGAAATCATGAATCTTGTTTATATCTACAAGTATGTGGAGAATATTATGCTGAGTGAAATGTGTCAGCGGAAGCAGAATACACATAAAAGCATTCTCACTTATTTGTGGATATAAGAGAAATATTAGATAGTATACCAAGAATATCCAGAGATAATAGATATGAGGATCAGGAGACCCAGTTATTGGTAAGAATCTTGCCACTACTTGTGGAGCAGTACTGTTAGGACATAGAAGGGGCATAGAAGTTGACAGAACTATACGCTGAAAGGAAGTAAAGTTATTTGCATAGTTCCTGCTCATTATCAGTCTAAATAAAATAAAATAAAAACTGGAAGTCAGAGAGAGGTCAAATGTTAACCCAGAAGTAGACACATAAACTGTGTTAATTGGTCATGATAAATGGGCACAGTTAATGGGCACAGTTAAATACATTTTATGACTGAAACTCAATGATAAAGAACTTTGAAAGCAAAATATATAAAATATTTAACTAAGAAAATATAGTACTAAATGTAAGTATATTCAAGGTAAAATAGGAGGGACTGGATGCGGACAGAGTGATAGCATAGCTGGCGGGATATTTGCTTAGAATCTGAATGTCCAGTTATGTATTTGCTTTGCATAAAGCTTACCAGTTTGCATATCAGCAATGCAGAGTGTAGCTAAAACATTCAAAGGTCATATTTTGCTTTCGCTAAATAAGAGCATGCTTCTTATGTGTATTCTGCTTCAGCTGACTCATTTCACTCAGCATAATATTCTCCACACCCTTGTAGATATAAACAAGTTTCATGATTTCATCTTCCCTAAGAACTATTCTTTCCTTCACCCACACCTAATGAAGATCCACCTCATCTTAAATAAGCATTGAATGAGTACATTTATTTTTTAACTTAATGCCCCCTCCATTTACGTGGTGGATAGAGTTTGAATAAAGGTGATCAAAATAGGAGGTTTTTGAGACTAAAGTTCAGTGAGACTAAAAGCCATCTAGACTCAATGCTTTTTTTACCTTTATAACAGTCTGATATTTTGCTTTGCGATTTATTTCCTTTTTTGGCCTATACATAGAGACATCAAGATTTATTGGGGAGATAACAAAACCAGGGTGTGGAACAGGGAACCTTCCTTGATCTTTGCCTTGGTGACTCCATCCTGCTTGACTAACCCTTTATCAGAGCAGAGAACATGGATTTCCTCTTGAGCTTCTTCTAGCCACTCTGGTACATTACCAGCATTTTTCACACTGAACTGAACTTTCAATGTCCTTGATAGATTCTTCTTGGCACAAGACCCAAAGGTAAAAGTATGCTATCCTACTGGTGATGCACTCTCAGTTTAAAAGTTTTTCAGGAGCTGATAAATTCACTACTGCATTCAAATAGAGAGATCTCATCCTCTGTGTATAATGTTAATACATGTATATCAGATGAGGATGATTATATATAATATATATTATATCAGATATACATATATATGTATATATATCTGAGTCTCTTCTTGAGACTCAGAGTCTGATAAGTGCTCATTGGAAATGTTCTCACCTCTGCATCACTCACTCAGAGAATACACCCTAAAGTAGTTTCACGTAAACCTTATGGTTAAAACCTTTTCATTCTATAAATGATCAATTCTACCATGGCCTTATTTTTTTGCTTTTTTTTGGGAGGCGGTCACACCCAGCAATGCTCAGGGGTCATTTCTGGCTCTACGCTCAGAAATCGCCCCTGGTAGGCTCGGGGAACCATATGGAATCCTGGGATTTAAATCGGTGACCTTCTACGTGCAAGGCAAATGGCTTGCTGCTGTACTATCTCTCCGGCCCCTACCATGACCTTATGATCTTCACCTACTCTTACCCTGCATTTGGAAGATACTCATTTTCTTGCAGATGAGATCAAATAGTTGACAAGTCTCCTTCTTGGGTTGTCTGGGGGACCTCAACCTTTGTGCATATTTCTATCTGCATAATCATGAGCTGCATTCTTACCATTAGAGAGAAAAAGTAAATATGACACTTTTTGAAAGTTATAATGTTTGGGACCGGAGAAATAGCATGGAGGTAAAGCATTTGCCTTTCATGCAGAAGGACGGTGGTTCGAATCCTGATACCCCATATAGTCCCCCATGCCTGCAGGGGCGATTTCTGAGTGTAGAGCCAGGAGTAACCCCTGAGTGTTGCCAGGTGTGACATAAAAACTAAAAAAAAAGTTACATGTTTACACTTACAGTATTATTTGCATGAAATAGGTGTATGTCAGAGTTCTGTGAATTCCTCTTCTTAGCTGTATCTATTCCTCTCCCTGGACATGACATGTCCATCATAAACACAACAAGGCATGTTCCCAGAAATATTAGCAGCATCCGCATACAGACTCTTGAGGAGGTCTCAGTTGTTCCTTCCCTCCACACACAAGGATCCATCTATGCAACTTGAGGCTACTTGCTGCCTTACTCATTTTGTAGTTTACTAAAAAATAAATGACATGGCTAATGCCCTACGTTCAGAGTTGCATTCTAATTTGGAAGTAAGTGCAAAAATTTCCATCAAAATAGATGACAGCTCCCAGGTACAATTGCAAAGAATAGGAGCCAGCTGGAGAGTTATCCCAGATGATAGGATGTTTCTCTTATAGACAGCCAACCCTAGTTCAATGCTCAACATACCATATAATTCACCCAGGAAGTCAAAAGCAATTCCTCAATGCAATGCAGTCTAGAAAATATCCCCGTGGAACTGGCCCGTTTTAAACATCCTTGTGTGCTGTTATTTTGCCTTCAGTAGGAATAAATCCAACACTGAATTTTCTTTATTTAATTTTATTTACCTACCCTTAAAACATTTTCAGTTTGAAAATTTGTGGAAATGTTGGGGTTTTCAGGGAAACATCTACAAAGTAACTACCTGAAATGATATGAGCACATACTTATGGGTGTTTTTCTGCTAGAATCTAGGAAGTTCCAGTGGACATTACAACATGGAACTAATAAAGGAAAAGATGAATTCTAGGGAAAAACTCTATCCTTCCATTCGCTAGTGCTGAAGGATTGAAAGACATACCTTATACTTCAATAAATCCTGAGCCATTAGAATACGGGTAAGTATATAACCAACCCAGGATCGGGTTATATGTTATATAGCATGTAGTATTCCACAACACCACGTAGTAATTCCTCAGTGCAGACCTTAGTTGAGAATAGATCAAAGTCCGCAAAAATTGAAAAATAAATACAAAGTTATATTAAAAATATATGAATCCTATCCTCACATCCAGAAACTTCACAAGTCAGGAGGCATCAGCCACTCTGCCATCTTGTCTCCAAGCACAGCTGTCTCTCCCTCGGGTTTATTAAACACTCAGGATGTGCATTGTCACACTGTGTTTCCCACAATAATACGATAATAATACGATAATCTCAGGTCTCAGATTGCTCAGTTTCATGTGGGCTGTGATGGTGGACTTGGATGCAGTGAAGATGACTCTGCCCTGGAATTCCAGTATATAGACTGAATGACCATTTATGTTGATGTCTTGGCAGTTGTAATTGAACACTCCACTTGATCCCCCGATAGTGACAGTTGAACCTGGACATGCCTTCTACACATCCCTTGGACATTCTCCTTGTCATACCAGGTATAAAACAAAATGTGCAGTGTTGGGGGTCCCAGGATAGTTTCCAAAGCCACACCTGCCCGTCTGTGGGGAGCAGAAACAAAGCATTGGTGAGATACTGCCTGCTTTGTATCTGTCCCTCTATCAATCTCTATTGAATTTGGGCCTCACACAGATACTTTTGGCTGGTGAATTTGCCTCTCTCATCTCTTTGCCTCTCTCTCAAACTCCAGGCAGGAGGCAGGTCTCAGACTCCGGTGGGATGAAAATGATACTTGGATTATTTTTTTATCTTTTGTTTTGCTTTTTTGGTCACACTCGGCAGTACTCAGGGGTTAGTCCTGGCTCTATGCTCAGAAATCGCTCCTGGCAGGCTTGGGGAACCATATGGGATACTGGAATTTGAACCACCGTCCTTCTGCATGCAAGGAAAACGCTGTACCTCCATGCTCTCTCTCCGGCCCCTGATACTTGGATTCTATCCTCTTTCTAAGTTTTGGGCAGTCAGTTGCTACAAGTAGGTGTCCCTGGGTTGGCATGAGGTCCACCCAGCAGCTGTGCTCCACGGGCTCCTGAAAGCCTTGCAGGACTAGGTCCTGGAAGACTTGCACTACTGTACTATGAAGCCCTGTAGCTCTGGCAGTCTTGTGCCTCTTCAGCCTTGAAGCAGCTGAGCAGCAGGCAGCCTTATGAAGTAACCTGCTCAAACCTGGCAACCATGTAGATAACCTGAGTATCTGCAGCCTTAAAAAGTGATTATTGTGGGGCCGGGTGGTGGCGCTGGAGGTAAGGTGCCTGCGCTAACCTAGGACGGACCGCAGTTCGATCCCCTGGTTCCCCATATGGTCCCTCGTGCCTGCCAGGAGCAACTTCTGAGCGAATAGCCAGGAGTAACCCCTGAGCGTCACCAGGTGTGGCCCAAAAACCAGAAAAAAAAGTGATTATTGTACAAAATTCTACATACAGTATTACCTGTGTTTATAGCTCCATCCAATCAAACCTTGGTGCAGAGATATGCTGCACCCAGTACATCCAGAAGCTGGTGAAGCCGAATTTGATACCTTGCAGATCTTCACTGACGTTCCAGATTCCCTCACCTCAGCCTGAATGCACCAGCTGCGCCTGGGATCAACTGTGAACAGAAACAGGAGTAGAAGAACTTCCCTGACTGGCCCTAGATCATTTCTCAGTCAGGGAAAGGAAATCTTACCAGTGTTCACTGTGAACAGGAAGAGCATTCTCTATGCTCAGGGCATGTTGTATGCTGTGCTCTCACGACCACTTTAGTGAAGATAGCCAAAGTCTTGTGATCTGCTTCACTACAGAATCTTCAATATTTAATTCAGCAGAAATCAATTATTTGCATATTCAAAAAGAGAATGAACACTCACAAATGGAACCCTGCTCCCACCCGAGAAGACCCAGCTGGATAACGAGTTGATTCTCAAAGGTATAAGGAATAATAACTTGAGGCTAGGAGACTTTTCCCTGTGCGTGGGTGGTTTGCAGAGTGACTCTCACTGACAAAGACAGTGACCGAAATGATGCTTTCTGAATCTCAATACCCTTGCACTTTCTTGAGGCAATTATGAGTTTTGCGATAATTTAAATTAAGTGTGATTCAAGTTTTGATTCATTACTCCTGGCTCTGATGTCAGAAATTATTCCTGGCAGACTTGGGGGACCATATGGTAGAACTCATTTTTGTCTCAGGTTAACTGCATGCAAGGCAAATGTCTTATATACTGCCCTAGAACTCCAGTGTCATGATACTGGATATTTGATATACTTGGCGACTGGTCTGTGGTAGTGTCCCTTCTGACTCTCAACACATAGTAAAGATTGGTGAATAAAGTCCTGATATGGAACACTATATTCAGCCTCTTCAAAATAACCCATAGCTTGTGTGACGTTCTTTGGTCATGAGTAGAGATAAAATCCAAAACTGTTATTTATTCATTGACTTTTCTCAAGGACAACGTCAGGGTAAAAAAGTAAAGTTGCAATTAGGTAAAAATATATCTGAAGTACAATAACTTGTCATCACACCACCACAAACTTAATAGCAGTTCTTCTGGTAGATCCCGAAGAATAGTCTTTGATCACTTGGCAATTAGAAAATTATAAAGAGATATAATGTATTTTCCCTCAAGTAAACCCTGAGTCTTTGAGCACATTCTGTGGCTAAGCCCATCACTCAACAGGAGGGGTCCAGAGGCATCAGGGTCCTTGTCATCACCTTACCCAGCACAGCTGCCTCTCCGTCAGGTTTCTGAAACAATCAGTGTGGATTGGCACACTTTGTTCCTCTCAGTTAGACAGGGTTTTGTCCTCAGTTCCATGGGGGGGGATGCTGGTGTACTTGTCTGCAAAGATATTGACTCTACTCTGAGTCTTAAATATGTATCTTGCATCACCATTTTCAAGGTCTATCCTTCTCAAGGCAACCAGAAGCTGCTGAAGCTGTATCCAGATGCCTTGTAGGAGAGCTTCACTGATGCTCCAGCTATCTTCATCTCAACCCCACGTTATACCAATTGAACTGGTGAGAGCATATCTGTGGTCAGAGACAGGAGTGAAAGGACATCCTGAATGATCTAGTTCCCTTCTTATTCCAGGAACTGTGGCACTTACCTGTGGCCATTTGTGAACAGGTCCAGTCCCTGCTCTGAATTTTGATTTCAGGGCCAATTTAGTGGAGTGCTTTTTCCAATAGTGTTGGATATGTATACTGCTACTTAGCTCAACAAACATAAATTTATTTGCATATTTATGAGATGGGAAAATTCATCATTGAAACTCTGGTCCAATGATAGTAGAAGCAACAGAGCTGCTTGAATGAATTATACTTGAATCTGGATTCATGCTCAAGAACCTGAGCCCAGAACCTACCTTGGTCTCTGTGCTGAGAGAACCTCCCACTGAGAAACTAGGCTAATGATACATGCTACTCTCAATGAATCATTGGGCAGACCAAGCTCTCTGCACTTTCTCATCAGACATTTGATGTAGATATTTTGGAATTAGTTTGCTAAATAATTTATTAATTATTTTTATTTAGTGAAACTGGAATCCTACCCCTTATTTTTGAAATATTCAGAAATCTTCAAAATAATTTTTTATTTTCTTCTACTTACTTTGTTGTTTAAATTTTGCAATAGAACAAAACGTTGGGCAATGACTCCAAAGACCATAAAGAAGTTCCTTCCATGTCTAATTTATTCAGGTGTCTTTATTTTTGAGAATAGAAAACTCCAGGATTTAAGAAACACCTCTCCAGGCGGCTGCACCTACTTTTTTTGGGACCACATCCGGTGGTGCTCAGGGGTTACTCCTGGCTGTCTGTTCAGATATAGCTCCTGGCAGGCACGGGGGACCATATGGGACACTGGGATTCGAACCAACCACCTTTGGTCCTGGATCGGCTGCTTGCAAGGTAAACACCGCTGTGCTATCTCTCCCAGCCCCCTACAGTCAACTTTTGAGTCCCGAGTGCCCCTTGGTGTCCAGATCTACCTTGCAGATTGAATTGTTTCTGCTCCCAGCACTGCCACACTTACACCTCCTCTTAGCTCTAAAATGCTGCCAATCCAGCAGAGCTGTGATCTCACTTCAGAATGCTCCCCCCTCTGACATCGCACTTTATTTACAAGTGCCCGGGCATACACAGTTATGTCCAGAGCACTTGGAGAGGCAGAAAAGGCACCAGGAGCTTGCAGTTTATCAACAGTTTCTCCAGCAATACAGCAGCAACCATCCAGCAGGAGTAGTCTGACAGGGCCACTGAAGAGCATGTACTGACTCTCTGATTGTCCTAGAGGGATGGAATATTATGCATGAAAGCTACAGGCATTTGTGTGTAGAGCATTGTGCTCTTCTAAGGGTGACTTAAATATTGATCTTGATAGGTAATCAACTCAGTGGTTTTCTAAAGCCATTTTGTCTGGGATACCAGAATGAGGTCTTATATCAATGATGCAAATAGACTCAGAGAACTTTTGTAGCACTGGTAGTTCACGATAAAAAAATTTTTTTTGGTTTTTTGGGTTACACCAGCAGTGCTCAGTGATCATTCTTGGCTCTATGCCCAGAAATTGCTCCCGGCAGACTCAGGGGACTATATGGGATGTCGGAATTCGAACCACCGTCCTTCTACATACAAGGCAAACACCTTACCTCCATGCTATCTCTTCAGCCCTATGATACAATTCTGGAACCACAGACCTATACTGCTCTGGGCTTTGTTATCTGAAAAATTATTTTTGGTTTTGGAGACACACGTGGTGAGTCTCAGGGGTTACTTCTGTCTATAAGCTCAGAAATCGCTCCTAGGACCAAGAAATAGCATGGAGATAGGACATTTTCCTTGCATGCAGAAGGATGGTGGTCAGAATCTTGACATTACATATTCCCTGAACCTGCCAGGCATGACCCAAAACAACAAAAACAAACAAAAAAAACAAAATTGCTCCTGGATTGGGGGACAATATGGGACACCAGGGATTGAACTGCAGTCCATCTTAGGTCAGCTGCATGCAACATGAATGCCCTACCACTGCACCACCACTCCGGTCCCTGATATCTGAAATTTGACTTGATATATTTTGCACGTAGTGTGTTTAAAACTTGGTTTAATTATGAATGAAAATGTCATATGCTGGTGCTTAAGTAAAGATATAATGAAAAATTACTACCTCATCTTTATTTTGATGTTTTCCAAAAACAGTAAAAAGATTATCATGAACTTATTATGACACGTACACTCTGTAATACAGTAAAATATTGGGAAACAACTTAGGAGACATTGGATAATGCCCTCCCTGGATGCTATTTCAGAGGATTATCTTTGAAAGAGGAAATCCCAGGACTTGAGTATATTCAATTACTCAATTCAATTTGATTAAATTAAAATCGCAGGCCCCTGCATTGACTTGAAGTGCCATGTATAATGGGCCCTTAGTGCTCCATGCTGCCCAGAACTTCCCTGTAGGGAGGACCCTGTCTGTGTTTCCAGCTGTCATCCTCCCCACTGTTACCTAAAAAATGCTGCCAGTCAGTGAGTGCTGTGAGCATAGGAATCTGACCTCACCCACTACATTTATTTTTTATTAAATTCTCCAATAAAATAAAATATTGCGAAACATCTCTGCAGACAAGCCATACTGTTCTTTACTTGTGTCTAATTCAGAAGACTTTTTTTCAATAAATAACAGGACCCCAGAACTTGAGAAAATAGTCCTAGGCCTCTGCACATGCTCCTGGGATGGAGTCTAGATTGGTGGGTTCTTAGGGCCCCATGCTGCCCAGACCTGCCCTGCATGAAGGACCCTGTACACACTCCCAACACTGTCACCCTCACAACACCTGCACCTATGAAATGCAACCAGTGTGTGAGATCTGTGAGCATAGTGACCTGATTATGTCCGCCATATTATTTTACATTTTACATATCTAATAATGGGCCCAATAATGTTTCCATCAGGTAGTTAATTAACACACAACCTGGCCCCTCCACCATGCCATAGTCATTCTCCCTCCATCCCTGGACCACCTGTAGTCTTCCTTCTCCCACTAACCTCCTACTACTAGGGGTACAATCTTTGTTCTCCAAGGACAATAATGTGTTTATTGGCTCCCTTGTTTCCTTTTACTATGTACCCCAGTGTGAAATGATGCCTATCTGACCTTCTCCTTCGACTCATTCACCTAATATACTTCCAATTCCATATAACTTGTAGTATATACTTAAATTTAGAGATTTTCTTTTATCTCTGTACTTATGGATCTGATGTGCATAAGCTAACACTAAACTTATCCATTTGTCTGTTGCTGAATTTTACAACTGCTTTGTATTCTGGGCATTGAACATATGATGCATATGAAGGTATAATAAATAAAGAAAATCGATGTGATATGTAATTTTTCAAATTTTTATTTAGGATTTTTATTTTCAACTTATTAACAGAATTTCATTACACAATATTCTGTCATCACACCCTTCACCCATTTCAAATGTCTGCTTCTATCACAGATCACTCAGGCCCCTAGTTCCTATTTTATAAGTCCACTTCAATTACTTCCACAAAAATTACACATAAAACCCAGTGACCAACATACAAAACAAAATCCTATGTTAGGGGCTAGAGTGATAGTCCAGCTGATAGGATGCTTGACTTGCACACATCCTACCCATGTTTGAACTTCATCATCCCATCCGTCCACTGCCAGGAGTGATCCCTGAATACAATGGTAGAAAAAACTTGATACTGCCAGTTGTGTTCTTCAAATAAGATTCTCCCTATTGTTTAATGGTTGCTCCAAGTTCAATTTTAGGACTATATGCTGTTCATCGCTGTGCTAGTTTGCTGCACTAGTTTGCTGATATCACAGACTTAATATCTTTTGTTTGCTGTTTTCTTTGCAGCATGTCTTTGCATGATATGTTAATTATAGTAAAATATTATTACTTGAATTGTTTTGAAGGTTTGAGGTCAAAGAGATAAACTCCACTGCTTGGAATATTGCAAGGGTTATACAGAAGAACACATAGTTTAAAAACTCCATGACACTGAGATTAAAGGCATCTTCAAGGAAGAAATAGCACTGAATAAACATGTGGAATTGGAGATAAAGATGGGACTATATTAATCTGAGAAACTTTTGCATCTCAAAGGAAATAGTGGGAGTATGCAAAGACGACCAACAGAATGGGAGAAACTATTCACCCAATACTCTTCAGATAAGGGGCTAATATCTAAGATATATAAGGTACTGACAGATTTAGGACATAGCCTAGGAACACGAAAATATACTTAAAATGTTTTATGTACACTTTATATTAATTGCAACATTATTTACAATAGCCAGACTCTGGAAACAATCCAGATGCCAGAAAACAGTTGAGTAGCTAAAGAAACTATGGAATGTAAACACGATGAAATACTATGCAGTGACCAGAAGAGATAAGATCATGAAATTTTTTAATACATGCATGGACATGGAATCTATTATGATAGTGAAATAAGACAGAAGGAGAAAGATACAGAATAGTCTCTCTCGTTCTATGTGTTTTAAGAAAAGTAAAAAAAATTGTAATAATACAGAGACAATAGAGGACACACGGCCCATGGAATGAAGTTTGCCACAACAAATGGTGAATTTAGTTGGAGAAATCACTTCACTGACATCTACCATGAGAATGATAGTGAGTGAAATGGAATGCCTGTCTTGAATGCAGGCAAAGGGTGTGGGATTTCCCCGGCAAATCCAGGCCTTTACTTTTTTCTTTTTTAGATTTTAGATCACAGATGTCAGCATTCAGTGGTTATTCCTGACTCTGAGTTCATATATAACTCCTTGCAGGTACGAGGGACCATATGGGATGCCAGGATTCAAACCACCATCCCTCCTGGATCAGCTGCATGCAAGCCAAATGCCCTACCACTATGCTATTTCTCCAGCACGCAGGCCTTTACTTTCATTTTTAATTGTGTTTTTTTTTGGGGGGGGGCACACTTGATGGCTCTCAGGGCTTACTCCTGACTACACTCAGGAATCATTCCTGGTAGGATCAGGGACCGTAGGGATGCTGGGATTAAATCCAGACCAGCTGCATGCAACATATGTTCTATGCCTTCTGTACTATCACTCTGGCCCCTCCAAACTTTATTTATTTTGGGGGGGATTGGGTCACAACTGGGGCACTCAAATGTTACTCCTGTCTCTGTGCTCAGAAATCTCTCTTGGCAGACATGGGGCACCATAGGGATACCAGGATTTGAACCACTGTCCATCTTAGATCAGCTGCATGTAAGGCAAACACCTCGTTACTGTGCAATATCTCCTGGCTTGCAAGCTTTTGTTTATGTTTTGTTTTGTTGTTTTCGGGTAACACCTGGCAGCACTTGGGTTGCTCCTGGCTTTACACACAGAAATACTCCTAGTAGGCTCGGGGACCATATGAGATGCCAGGATTCAAACCACTGTCATACTGTTGGAAAGGCGAAGACCCTAAGTCCATGCTATCTCTTTGGCCCCATTATTTTTATATACATTTTCCCAGTATAGACATTTTTGAGGAAGATAGTATCTTTTATTCTCTCTTCCTTTTTGTTTTTGGGCCACACTCAATGCTGATCAGGGGTCATTACTGACTCTGCTAAAAAAATCACTTCTGACCAGCAGTTACAGAGTAACATATGGAATACTGGTAACTGAACATGGGTCTGTCCAGGCTGGCCACTTGCAAGGCAAACTCCCTGACACAGTGCTATCACTCTGAAACCCCACCTTAGTATTTGATGAAAAATATCACAAAGTGGAAAAAGTGAAGACTGAATGAAACAAGTATCCAAGGAGACCTTCGAGGGAGAATGGATAAGGAAGAGAGGAACTAGGATTGTAAAATAGGAAGTTCACTTTCTGTAATGTAGTGCCTGTTGTTCTTACTTCATCTAACTCGCTAACGATTCAACTGTTCTATTCACATACTCAGAGGAATTTATCCCTTTGTTGATCTGAGTTTTAAAAAGGAAGTAAAGACCTTTTTGATGGGTAGGAAGTAGAATGAGCTCCTCTACTGTCAACAGTATTGTCTACCTGCACAGCCTCTATCCCTAATCGAAACCATATATGCTTCCTTTTCATCCATTAACATCCTTAGTCATCTCAGTTAACAAGGTTACAGAGAGAAGGAGAACCTCAAGACTAGAGCCACTTTTCTGCTCTTACCAATTCCACAGGAGCTTAATATTCAAACAGAGTTCACGCAGTATATGTGCTAAATTTTTCCAATCTATCCATGTGCTAGCGCAAAAACAGATGATGTGTTGCCAATCCATGGGGACTGTGGACATGTGGAAAGTTAGAGAACAGGCAAAATCGCTTCTAACAAACATGGAGTACACACTCTAGGTTGCATTTTCATCGGCTTTCATGTCCCTCATATGGTACAAAGTGTAGAATCATTGGCAAGTCAGAAGCCTCATTCCATACTCCAAGTCCAGCCTCAGGGATGCCTGATGGTCCGATCCTCAACCCATGTGATAGAGTGAGGGATAAAAAGTTAATGTGCCCCTTTGCTACTGTTCTGTCCTTGACAAATATAGGAAATCCATAAACATAGCAGGTGTCAATGAAGAAGGTCTGACAGTTGTCACAATCTGAATGGGAGAGCAGAGGGATTAAGCCAGGTTATAACTGGTGGGTCCAGAAAGGCAATACTGCTATGATACTCTTGATCTGAATAATACCAGATCTATCCATGGAACCAGAACCACTTGGCTCTCTGAGCACAGAACCTGAAATAGTTCATGAGCTCTGCCAGGAATGGCACAAACTCATACTGTAGAACATAAAAGAGCCCCTGGAAGAATCCAGCTCTGACATCAACAGGATCAAGTTGAGGGGAAATAGTTGTACTGAGTCATACAGATTTCATACAGTGAGGGTGTCACTTACATGGGTAATCATCCTGGATCACACCAGTCTCTGGACATGTATGGCCTTTTCTTTCTTTTAAGCTATATATCTTATCTTCCCCCTCAGAATTCTTCTTCCTGAGTTCTGTTTTGGAGATTGGGAGAGTGAGATGGATGAGTCCTGGAGTTTTTGTTTTTCCCAATAAATATTCAATATCCTTATTTCAAATTATTTCATATAGGTGTAATTATTCCTTTCTCTTAATGATTGGCTGAGAGAAAAGGAGCCCACATTGACTAAAATGCCTATTTCAATTTTTTTTGTTTTGTCTTGCTTATAGTGCCTAATGCCGAGAGTTTTTTTCTTGCCCATTATTGTATTACCCATCATCAGTAGTCCAGAAGCCTAGAGCCATAAAAGGGGTCCCACCCTTTAAGAACCTTATTATGACTGCCTGGCTGAGTGTATAACACTCGCTCCAGTGGAAGTGTTTAGTGTAGAGGTGTTGCCTGGTAGGAGAGACAGTTGAAGAACAATTGTACTGTATTATTTATACTCTGGCTATGGCATTTCCCCCAAATTTATTTTTGACAAAATTTGGCAAATTTTGTGAGCCTTTTGGAGTCTTTATTCCCATTATATTGTGTACCTGATTCTTTATCTAACTCTTAATGTGACACTATCCTGGTCTTACACCCAGATCTCTCTCTATTGACATAGTGTTTTTCAGAGTCATCTGGGTATCTCTATTCAAAAGGATTGAAATATTTTGTAAGTCTTTCCTAGAAGGTTCCCATTGAAACCAGTAGCATGTGTCCATCACTGACAACTCGACTCCGACAGTTCAGTACTAAAGAATAACTCTGGAGTTGTTTAGAGGACCAAATAGGATGCTGGGTTTGAGTCCTGGTTGGCACATGCTATTCAAGTTCTCTCTCCATCTCTGAATATTTCTACTTAATAAACACTTATTTCACACATATGTAGGATAAAACATAAAATCTTTCAAATCTATCCATTAGCTGAATCACCTCTTATTTACAAATTTTCTGTTTTAAAAAAGTTCTTTGGGGCACAAGAGATATCTCATTGACTGAACTGACTGGGGTTCAATCCCTATTACAAGGGGTTAGGAGCAATATTAAAGTGGGCAAAGCAACTGCTTTACATGCAAAGAGCCACATCTGGTCCCCAGCATCCCATATGAATCCCTAAGCCTTTCAGGATTAATCCGTGAGCACAAAGCCAGGAGTAAGCCCTGAGTACTGCCAGACATGGCACAGAAGAAATAAAACATTCTATGTGTTCCCCTAAGCATTGTTGGGTGTAGGCTTAGTCTCCAGATTGTGATATGGAGGTCCTAGAGAACTTCCAGTGTGTTCTGGATAATCTGCAGTATAGGTAAAATTACAAAGCCTACCAGCACCATCACTCTCTTTTTTCCCTAGATATTTCTCCTTTAAACAATGTATACTTCCTGTTTTTCTTTTGTTGTTTTGTTGGGGGTTTTTTTGGCCTCAGCCATTTGATGCTCAGGGGTTACTCCTGGCTAAAAGCTCAGCAATTGCCCCTGGCTTGAGGGGACCATATGGGATGGCGGCGGATTGAATCGCGTTCCTTCCTTGGCTAGTGCTTGCCAAGCAGACACCTTACCTCTAGCGCCACCTCACTGGCCCCACTTCCTGTTTTTCCTTTAAAAAGAGCATTTTTCTTGTTTTTCTACTTTAAGAGACAAGTATAGAAAACTCATAATATTATTCAAAGAATTTGATCAAGAGTTCCTGAAATGAATTTTGAAGAATAAACACCAATTGTATATAGCTAAAGGAATCCTAAGAAAAACAATGCCAGGAAGCATTACTTTCCCCAATTTTAAATTGTACTACAAAGCAAAAATCAATAAAACAACATGGTGTTGGAATAAATATAGGCCCTCATATTAATGAAATAGACTTGAGTACTTTGAGAATGACCACTATATGCATAACCAATTAATGTCTGAAAAGGAAGAAAACTTCCTTCAAGAAGGGGGGAGGGGCCGGGCGGTGGCACTGCAGGTAAGGTGCCTGCCTTACCAAGCTAGCCTTGGACGGACCACGGTTCGATCCCCCGGTTCCCATATGGTCCCCCGTGCCTGCCAGGAGCGACTTCTGAGCGCATAGCCAGGAGTAACACCTGAGCGTCACTGGGTGTGGCCCAAAAACCAAAAAAAAAAAAAAAAGAAGGGGGGGAGAGCAATGCACAGTAGTGCGGTGTTTGCCTTGCACATGTCTGATCCAGGACAGAAATGTGTTTGAACCCTAGTGTTCCATAGGACACCCAGTCAGGAATGATTTTTGAGTGCATATCCAAGAATACCCCAAGTGTCACCAAATGTGTCCCAAAAACCAAAACCAAAACCAAGTGGTATTGGGACAACTGGTCAGCCACATGCAAAAAAGCAAACTCAGACCTCCTATTTCTTTCTTTCTTTTTTGTGGTTTTTGGGTCTCACGTGGCAATGCTCAGGGGTTACTTCTGGCTCCATGCTAAGAAATTGTTCCTGGCAGGCACGGGGGACCATATGGGGCACCAGGATTCGAACCGATGACCTTTTGCATGAAAGGCAAATGCCTTACCTACATGCTATCTCCCGGGCCCCAACACACCGACCTCCTATTTCTTAATTAAGTTACTAATTCTATGAACAAACATCAAATCTAAATGAATAAAAGACCTTGATATCAGAACTGGCATTTATAAAAAAAATTTTAGAAAAAGACTATGATATGGAAACTAAAAGCATCTTCAAGAAAGACACACCACTCTCCAAGCAAGCAAAAGAAAAGTAAAAAAAATGGCCTATATTACACTGACGTGCTTCTGCATTTCAAAGGATACAGTGAGTAGGATACAAATACAACGTAAGGAATGGGAGAAACTAGTCCCCTATATCCACCTGATCAGGGGCTAAATATGTACCAAATCATCAATCACCAGGGAAATGCAAATCAAAACAATATTGAGGTTGTCCTTTCTCACAGGATACGAATTGACATCACAAAGAACAAGAACAATCAGTTCTGGTGGGCATGCAGGGAGAAAGAAACTCTCATTCTCTACTGGCAGAATGTGGTCTACTTTACCCTTGAACTACAAAACAATATTGAAAACAATATGGATTTTCCACAAAAAAAAAAAAAAACTGGACAGTGAGCTCCCGGGTGATCCAGCAAAACCACTCCTAGAATTAGACCCTGGGAATTAAAAAAGACAACACAAAATGCCCTCCAAATCTCTGTGATTGTGCACCATTATTTAAAATAGGCAGAGTCATGAAATAACAGGTGTCAGACAAGAGATGAGTTGCTAATGAAATTGTGTATATCTACACAATGGCATACTATGTAGCTATTAGGAAAAATGAAGTGAAAAATTGGTTTTACGGGCCGGAGAGATAGCATGGAGGTAAGGCAGTTGCCTTGCATGGAGAAGCTCAGTGGTTCAAATCCCGGCATCTGCCTGGTGTGACCTCAAAACCAAAAAAAATTGGTTTTACATGATGAATATGGAAATTATAATGCACATATATTACGAACCAGAGAGGGATAGACATAAAATCGTCCCATTCATCTATAGAATATTAAAAATATTACAGTATGGTAATAATATATAGAGACAATAGAAATGAGGGCCGGAAGTAGCAGACCATGATATGAAGCCTACCACTAAGAGCAGCAAGCACAGTTAGAGCACTCACTGCTCTGATAGCTAGGATGCACAGGATAGTGTGAGAGAGAAGCAGAATCTATGTCACAGAGAGTAGACAGATGGGAGCAGGGAGAAATATGGGGTATCGTTGGTAAGAAAGTTGCATTGGTGAAGTGCAGTGTACATTCTAGGACTGAAATCCAAGTATGGACATTTCTGTAACCATAATGCTTAAATAAATTATTCAAAAAATGAATGAGTTAAATGAATCCTGGTTGAATGTGGTAATGTTGGTGGTACAAATACAGGTTGTTTTCTATATCAGTTGATATGAAAAGGTAAGACAGATTGGCAGCGTCGTAGTGAGGAGGTTGGGAAATTCCACTTTAGCATTATGTTGGGCTCCTACATCAATAGTTCATAACTACAAATAAATAATTCAGAGTGGGTCAAAGAGAAAGCAGCAGGGAGGGTGTTTGCCTTGCAAGTGGCTGAGCAAAGTTTAATTTTAGAAGATCCCATCGGGAGTGATTCCTAAAGCACTAGGCTAGGAACAACCTAAGCAACATCACTGAGTGAACCGGAAAATAAAAGGGAAGGAAATAAAATCAATTCCTTGATGATTTCAAAAATCCTGAAAAGGATTTTGAGGGAAAAGGAGAGGTCCTTCACCAATGATCTGGGAGCCCGATAACCCAAGACCAAGACCCTCATCTCACAACGGTCCATGACACTCCATATCCAACCCATAGCCTGATCCCTGGGAACTCTCTCCACACTTAATTGCAAATATACCTCTTGGCAGGCAAATATGTCCACGACTCCTCTCCCAAACAGGCGATAAGTGCAGGCTTCATCTTGCAATGCCCTGCGCAGGACAATTCTTGGGTTAGAGACAAGGAAGAGGACAGATCCCAAACGTGAGTCTGGGGCCCAGTCACTAAACAAAGGGGCCAAATCACTAAACAGATGAAGAAAGTATCTCAGGTTTCCCAATTCACATTGGTTATCACACAGATTAGACCAGTTTGAGATAAAAGAATCAAATTGAGTGGGCAAATCATACAGTGATAGATGGGAGAGCAATAGGACGGTACTGGTCTCACACTTGGACAAACTTCATTATATTTGGGCACCCTCTGATTGAGTTCCTCTGAGTCTCTCTCTGAGGAACAATGTGTAAAAAGCCAGTAGTAAAACCAAGTACCAGAAGACCCAAAGGTGTCTTAAAAACAAAAGACTAGGATCCAGAGAGATATCACAGCTGTAGGGTGTTTGCCTTGCAAGCACACCAGAGTCAGAACCAACAGTGATTCTTATCCCGAATATTGGAATCCCATATGATCCCCCTCCCAGCCAGGAGCAATTTTTGAGCAGAGAGCTAGGAGTAATCCTTGAGTACCACTGGGTGTGGCCAAAACCCAAAAACAAACAAAAGAAGTGGCTAGATTGATAGTATGGTAGTCAGTGCATGTACCATGAGTAGGGTTGACAATGATTCGATAAGGACAAGATTCTCCCCCTAAGTCCATGAAAAGAAAAATTAGGCTAAGACAAGCCCAAACTCTCATAAAGTGTACATTTCCATTTCTAGCTTAAGGCAGAAAAAATAGTTAACTCAGATAAAACCAAAGTTAGTGCCCCCAGATATAAGGAAGTAGGGGTTGAGTTGTGAATTTGAGAAAGATGGGGCTGGGAAAACAGAGTGTTGCAAACTGTTGATACAAGACCCTAGGCCCAAGATGCAATGCAAAATTTCTGATAATAAACGTGTTGCCTGTTGCAGCAGTTGTTGTACCCCTTTCCACTTCCCCTTTAGGACTATCAAGGTTCCCCCTTTTTTCCTCAGAGTTCTCTGGTCTTTGCCAGAAGCCCTAGCTAGCTAGTATAAATAAACTGCTGTGCTTTTTGCATTTCTGTTGAATTTGGAATCTTCATTTGAGGCAGTGGGCTTCTATGGCCTCTTACATCAAGAACCATATTGCATCCAACAAGCATCGCCAGAGTGATTCCTGAGTGAAAATCTGGGCATAACCCGTGCACTGTCTGTATAGTCAAAATACAAAAACAAACAAAAACATCAAACAGTCCATGGTGAGAGATAGATGCAAAGTACTGGAGACCATGGTCTGCAGGCAGGAACAACATAATTAATCCCCATCCAGATAATGTACCAAAAAGCAATAGGGATTTCTCAGGATTCATTACTGTTTGGGTCTTTTGACATCATAAAAAATTAAGTCACTTATAAATTTTGCAGTCTCATAAGGATTGAAATAATAGTAGAGAGGGGAACCTGTGACCATAAACAAGGCCAACTCATGAATGACCACTAGCCGTCCAGATAAGCCCCAACACATATCAGGAGTGAACCTTGAACTCAGAATCAAAATAAGTCCTGAGCTCAACCAGGTGTGGTTAAGATCCCCGGGTTTATGAAATCACATCACTGCCAATCAAACCCACACTGATTAGATCGACTCTTTGCTCTGTACTCAGGAAGGACACCTGGCAGTCTAAGTAACAAGATACAGAGCCATCAATCAAACCCAGTTCAGACCAGATATGGCAAACCCATGACACAATGTATGATTCCTCTGGTCCTAAACAGACATTAAAACCTATAAAGTTGGACTCCTCTAAGAAATAAAGTCAGGGGCAGGTAAATTAAAACAATAGGGAGGAGCTTGACCTTAGGCTCTACAGAATCATTTCCCCTGTTGAGCCCAGATTCCTGCCTGAATGGAGGACCTACCCACTCTGGGATGAATCCTAAGCCGCGTCCCCAGAGCAGTTCTCACAGGCTGCCAACAGGTGCTCATAGGTCTCCAGCATCACATCTCTACCGCGCATCCAGGGGGAGAAGTCCACAGCCACGTGGGGGAAGGTCACCATGTCCTAAGCACACAAAGGAAGGGTCAGGTCCATTTTAAGCTAGGGCAATGGGGAGAGGAGCACCTAGAGCCAAAGTCCAGGAAATCATGCTTTTAGAAACCCAGATTAGCAAATATGATGTTGAGATACTATTCTAGAAGGTTCTTGGAGGTGCTGCTTTGCACACAGACCACAAACTGGCAATCCATGCATTAGATTCACTGAATACTGGTGGGTGAAATTTCTGACAACAAAGCCAGAAAAAATGAAAAATCAAATCTGTGTATGGTCCCAAATGCTAAACACACACTATTTTCTCTGCCCCTAGAGGCCATCTCTGCCCAGGATACAATGACTAGCAGGTAAATTCAGGGTCCAGGGAGTGAATCATACTTGTACTGGGTGTCATCAGCACTCGCGGTTCCCTCCCAAACAAATCCCTCTTATTTCAGATACCCAGCAACTGTGGCTCCATAAAGATCATTTAGTACTTTTCCCCAAAGAGAAGCACAGTCAAGGGACTGCAGGCCAGGAGGCTTTGGAATCGCCACTGGTTCACTGAGGAGAAATGTGGCTGCAAGGAGGAGCCTGGCTCTGCAGAGTATAGGATTAAATAGCTGAGCTGCTTGTCCTGGGACCTGTGCAAAAGTGCCAGGGAAGGCTCAGATAGGGCTAACCTAGCGTCAATACCAGATACAGGCTAATGTCCTCTGATGTTGTTGGAGGAAATCCTCTGTGTAGACTACAGGAAAATCCCTGAGCACAGCCAATTGGCTCAAAATTCAATGCTAACAAAACCAGTAGACACAGAACAGCACCAAGTAACCAAAACTAAAACCAAAATTATTCCATAGGACAGCATCTTGTTGAATTATTTCAGGTAAGGCAACAATTTTTCACCACAAGTCCGGTGAGTGTGGTATCCTACAGGCCGGAGCCTCTTCCTAGGGTGCCCTTGCTCAACCCGGTAATCTTGTTAAGCCATCCTTGCATTCCTGGGATGAAACCTACTTGATCATAGTGGATTATATTGTTGATAAGGCATTGAATTCTATTTGCCAGAATTTTATTGAGGATCTTTGCATCTATATTCATCAATAATATTGGTCTGTAATTTTCTTTTTTGGCTGTATCTCTGTCTGGCTTGGTATCAAGGTGATATTGACTTTATAGAAGCTGTCTGGAAATGCTCCCGTTTTTTCAATTTCATGAAAGAGCCTGGCCAGGATTGATAGAAGTTCCCCTTGAAATATTTGAAAGAATTCATTAGTGAATCCATCTGGTCCTGGGCTTTTCTATTTGGGGAGACGTTTGATTACCGTTTTAATTTCCTCAATAGTTACGGGGATGTTTAGATAAGCTACATCCTCCTTGTTCAACTGTGGAAGATTCTAGGAGTTCATAAATTTATCCATTTCTTCCAGGTTCTCATGTTTTTTGGCATAGAGTTTCTCAAAGTAATCTCTTATTACCCTTTGAATCTCTGCAATATCTGTAGTGACCCCCCTTTTCATTTCTAATACAGGTTATCAATTTTCTCTCTCTCTTTGTGAGTTTTGCCAATGATCTATTGCTCTTGTTTATTTTTTCAAAGAACCGACTTTTGCTTTCATTGATCTTTCGTATTGTTTTTTTGGGTTTCCACTTCATTGATTTCTGCTCTAAGCTTTGTTATTTCCTGCTGTCTTCCTATTTTTGGTTCCATTTATTTATCATTTTCTAATTTTATGAGCTGCGTCATTAGGGCATTCAGGTATGCCCCTTCTTCCTTCCTTATGTGTGCTTGCAAAGCTCTAAATTTTCCTCTCATTACTGCTTTTGCTATGTCCCATAGATTCTGGCAGTTTGTGTCTTCATTGTCTTTGTTATTTGTTTCCAGTAAAGTTTTAATTTCCTCTTTGATTTCATCATGGACCCACTGGTTGTTCAGTAGCAGGCTATTTAGTTTCCAGTTGTTAAAGTTTTTCTTCTGTCTTTTCTGCTGAGCCAGCCTAGAGACACCAAGGACTATAATCTCTCGAGGACCATACCCGAAAAACACAGGGGTATCTTGTAACCCTTGAATTCCATTTCTTCACATTGTAAGAAGCAATCTACAGCCTTACCAATGGAGTAATTTTGCAGTACACCCCCATATTTACAGAAATCAAGATGGCTACTCTAATAATTGAAAAAATAGGAAACAGCTAGGTATCCTCTCAAATAAGAAGTTTACAGTAGAATTATGGAAAATGTTCAGGGAGTTCAAAAAAGTATCAATAGACTTGACTGGCGCACAATTAAGCATCAAGAGGATTTGTCAACTGAAATTAGAAATTTTCACACTTAACTAACAGGTCAGAAAAACTGAGCTTATACAACTGCTGCCAGGCATGGGTTTTGGGGAGACCCCATGCTGGAGGCTTTCTCCCTAGGCTGGAGACTGCTGGGAAGATTGGCAGACCCCATAGCCTTCAACCCAGTTGGATTCTTAAGGATACTCAGACTTCTCCCCTAATTCCGTACTCCGGGGGGGGGGTGCATGGGGAAGAGGGCGGGCAGACATTTAGTGTCTGGTTTCCT